>PVKZ01005084.1:0-63061 GCA_004027375.1 Macroglossus sobrinus
ACTGAGAAAGTAAAGCAGTTTTTGAAGGTGTTAACCTGCTGCCTTCTCAAGTCACCTGTGCTCTGACAATAAACCTTATTCTAAATATCCCAAGTCCTATGTCAGTCTATTTGCCAAGTGGCACAGGCAGCATGAGCCCAGGACTCAGTTGCCCTCTGGTTACAGTGCCAGCTTCCCTCCAGAAGATACTGGCCATCTGAAGCAAGGGAGAGGGAGAGCACAAAGATAATACACACCCTTCAAAGCCTCAGGAGAGGATTACAGTGAGCCTTTAGATGTTTTTAACTAGACACCTCTCCTTAGGCTGAAACTAAGAAGATAAAATAATAGGTCTCTTTCACAGATAGTCTGTGGCCTTGTTGTAGCCACCAGCCCCCGAAAGACACATGGACCACCAGAACTCAGTGAGTTATAGGAAACATGCTTTTTATTCAGCCAGCTGGGTCAGCCAGGGATACACAGACCCCAAATTAAGCAGCCCCAAAATGTAGAGGTACAGGGTTTTTAAGCCCCAAATCCCATTCGTCATTCTGTCTGAACACAAAGGTCTATTTTTCTTCTATTCACCACCTGTCGACCCACAGGTTGGGTATGCAAATGGGGGAACAGAAGCAAAAAGCTTATTGTTAGAATGTTATGTTCCTATAAGTGACAGCCTATGTTCCCATGGGTGATAGCCAAACAGTAATTTTCCAGCCAGCACAGCCTCTTGTTGTGTCCCAGGAGTGGTAGACAATTAAGAACTCTTTCTCCCTTTGTTACAGTTTTGTGAGAATCTTTAATGTAAGCCCAGCTAACCATTAGAGCTGGATGGTCAACAGATGTTCCCTGGGCAGCAACTGCAAAAATCAGGCTCCTGAGAAGTTCACAAGCTCCTTTCCTCAAGGGAAGTAGAGGGATAGTGCAAAGATGCCTCTATTTTTGGCAGACTAGGGCAGACTTTTAGATGTGTGTTCAATTAGATTTGTCTACTCCTTAGGCAGGTGCTTTAACATAAGGAAATTATGGAAATTTAACATAAGGAAATTTCCCTCAGAAAGTCTGGGTGCTTTTCAGTTGGCTGTCTCCGTCTTGGGCCCTGGGTGGATGAGTCTTAAGAACTCTTTTAATGTAGGGAGGAGGAGAAAGAAATGAAGATATATTCAGAGACTGCAGTATGTTAATCACTCCTACATCTAGACCATGAGGAAACCTGCAGAACAAAGAAAGATTTCTTCTGGGATTGCTAACAAATCATTTATCCATACTGTGAAGGGAAAACAGTCTTTAAGTTATGCCCTAAAGTCATGCCCTATACAAAATAAAATTTTTCATTCCCAATGCCTAAAACCGTGGGGGAACCTAAGGATCAAAAGCTGGGAATTGCCAGCAGGACTTTCATGCTACATATTCTCACCTTTTCTCTCTACATGCTTTTATTCTTTCTCACTGTATGCCCACATCAAAGGAAAATGGGTAACAAAGTCTTTAAACTGTAACTCACTGAAACTAAAGAGTGATATATAAACTGAATCCCCAAACACTCAGAGTCCCTCTCAGCACCTTTACTCTGTCCCTCTCACTGTTTCAAACTCTCTATTGTCTCTATCCCTCTGAGTGTCTCTTAGGTTCTCTCGCTTTCTGCCAAGCTCTGACTATGGAGCACTTCTCCTTCTCTAATAAACTTCCCTTTTGACTCTGACTTTGGCAGGCATTTGAATTCTTTCTTGTGCTCCGTCAAGAACCCTTTTATGTCTTGGTACAATACTTGAGTCTTCACTCTCCCCACCTCCCTCATCCCACCACTCGGGGAATTTGCCCTGTTCTGCATCAGTTTCTCAGTTTGCTATAGACTATGTCACTTGAAAAATAACATTAGCTAAGGTATTTTGTCACCAAAATAATTTATTCAAGGAAAAAAGAGAAAAGGTCATAAACCAGTGCATATAGACATGACAAGACATATTGCACACACTACACAGTGTGCCAAGACAGAGAAGTATATATGAAAGGGAAAAGGGAATTAAGGGGAAGGACAATTATAACCTTAGAGCTTTACTGTAAGCATAGAGTTCTTGTAGGGTTCCTGCACAACATAGAATGTGAGAATGCCTCCTGATGCAGGCAAGACATGGCGAATTTCCCCAAGTGGAGATTCAAATTCTGCGCCAATAGAGGAAGGGCTCTGGAGCGTTCTTGACTGAGCACAGGAAAGAATTCAAGCACACAACAGATGTAGTCTCTCAAGACAGAATGACAGAGCTGAGAGGGCAGAGAGACAGAAAAAGCCGAGAAAAAAAGAGACAGAAAGACACTGAGTGTTGGTAGAATTCAGTTTATATATCATTCTTTAGTTTCTATGAATTAAAGATTTGTTTACCATTTTCCTTTGATGGTGTATGTAGTATGAAAGATAAACATATGTAGGGAGAAAAGCATGCTAGCCTTTGATCCACAGATTCTCCATGTTTTTAGCTGTAGGGAATGAATAATAATGTTTATTTTGTATAGGACGTGACTTAGAGACCTTTTTCCTGTCTTCTCTTTAGGTAATAGGTAAATGGTTTGTGAGTAATCTCACCAGGAATCTTCCTTTGTTCTGTAGGTTTCTGGCAGCATCACAGGGCAGACTCTGAATATAGCTTGATTTAACATTTAATTCTCATGCCTCCTCCCTACATTACTCCCATAAGCATTAGCTCCTCCTGCAGACTCATTTTCTTTTAAAATATCATTCATAATCTTTGTCACCTATAGGTCCTGTGGACACAGGACCCATTGGCACTCAGAGCTAGATGTTTTGGGAGGTGTCTTTCAGGTTCATGTCTTAAAAGTTGGGGTACCAGATGTGGGGTTCATACTCTTCCCTCCTCAGAAAGAAGCTTGAGTTTGTAAGTTTCTTCCTGATCATGAATTGCTGCACCAGGGGTGGGGTTTATAATGAGATTGTGTCTCAGCCTCTTCTACTTGTTTCAATGTGCTTTTATCTCATTTGCCCAACGCTTAGCAGTTACTCAGCTAGTTTTGGGGTTTCTTTCAGAGAAATCGTTTCATATGTAACCATAGATTCAGTGTCTGCAGCAGGAGGTTAATTCTTCTTACATTGCCATATTGTACTGAAACCTGAAACTGTTCTATATTTTGATTGTGGTGGTGGTTACACAATTGTACATATTTGTCAAAACTCACAAAACTGTAAACTAAAAAGGGTGAATTTTATTGTCTGTATATTGTACCTTATTTAAAAGATGGGAAAATAACAGTAAAAAAACCCCATAAATCTATGATAATTATAATAAAAACATAATTATAATAAAAACATAGAAGTCTTCTAAATCAAAACAAAATACAGTTGAGAGAAATTAACTAATATCTTAATACATTAAGATACATAAAATAAAATAGGAGGTTCAATATCATTACAATGATAATTCTTTCAAATTGATTTAAGAGATTTAATACAGCTCTAACCAATACCCCAACAGAATTTTCCCTCCTCCTTCTCTTTCTCCCCCTGCTCCTCCTATTCCTTCTCCTTATCTTTGTGTTCTTCTTCTTCTTCTTCATTTTATTTTTCCTCTATAGAAATTTCTGATCTAAAATTTACATACATATACAAAGAACTTAGAATAGATGAAAAATTCAAAAAAGGAAAAAAATTTTGAAGGACTTAAACTATCTGACTATAAGACTTACTGTAAAGGTGTAATAATCAAGAGACATAGGTTTTAGCATTGGGATATATTAATCAATCAATGGAACAGAGGAGAAAGTCTATAAATAGACATAAAATACTTGCACTTACATGTCTCATCTATTTTTTTAGAATATAATTTTGAGAAAGTTCTTTCCCCAAAGTTCAGAATTAGATTGACTTGTTAGTAAGTTGTTACTATGATATTTACACCTAAACTTTCTAATAAAAAGTCCAGGATCTCTTTTAAATGCTAGACCTCTATTGAACATTTTGCCACAGAGAAGACCTATTTCCCATGCCAACTTGCCTCATATTTCTCACTTACTTTTTCTCTTGCTGCTGTTTCATACAATGCCATCTGTATCAACCATCCCCATGCTAACACAGAGTCCATGAAGCACCACAACCAGCTAGTTTCCTCCTCCCTTAGGTTTCCATACGACAAATCCAGACA
Source organism: Macroglossus sobrinus (assembly GCA_004027375.1). Lineage (NCBI taxonomy): Eukaryota > Metazoa > Chordata > Mammalia > Chiroptera > Pteropodidae > Macroglossus > Macroglossus sobrinus. Next base: position 4,131 of record PVKZ01005084.1, read on the forward strand.
GGGTGCTGGAATGAAAAAGGAGCTAGTAGTGATTTGGAGCATAGCCCTGACTCAGGGTAGTCATTGGATCCAGCTGATGCAAAGAGAAGTCTATATTTTTCATGAAGAAACTCCCACTCTGTAGGTAAGTATCTTTGTCCCTGGATCATGAAGTGATAGGTGGTTTCCTTACAAATGGACAATGTGCAACAAAATAAAACAACAAGTCAAGCTTCACTTATTAAGTATTCTATTAGCTTTATTTATTTATTTACTTATCTATCTATCTATCTATCTATCTATCTATCTATCTATTTATCTATCTATCTATCTATGTTTAAATTTATTTTGTACGTCCTCTGCTTTCTATATTGTTCCTTAATGGCAATAATGAGCTGAGATTGTTCCCCTTCAAGACATGAAAATCACTCACTATTAAAATGTACTTTTTTTGTCTTTAAAGTAGTTTGGAAAGTGGTCTTTTGGGTACTGAGTGGACATAATTCCTAAGAAAAGTTTTTTCTTTTTTTTTTTTCCTTTCACTCATTCACTCTTACAAAGTTTCAGTTGTGTTCTTTCTTTCTTTAGATGGGGTCATAAGAGGGAACTAGTTTAACTGACACCTCCCTATCTCTTCTATATCACAATTTGGGTTCAATATTTCATACAATAGTATTAGGGTGTAGTAAAAAGACTCTCAGGACTTGATTCCAACATAAGTAAACACAGAGCTCTCAGAGTGAGATACTAGGGTTTTTATTCTGAGGCCAACATTTCCTAAGTTGGAAATATAGAAACTCCAAAATGGAAGTGAAAAAATCCAGTTCTGGGTATGAGACTCTCTGTTTAAGTGTCTCTAACTATGTAGAGGAGGGGGAGGGTAAAAAAGAAAATGTAAAAATTTATCAAAATTTTGGAACTTGATTTTCCTAAACATGAGATAACATTAAAGCAGAGGGGGATGATATGTTACTCCCCATGCCATGTCCCCAACCTCAGAAGAAAATGAGAGAAGCTTCAGAGGAAAAAGTGATTGGAAATACAGAGATGAAAGTAAATATTGATTGGTTTTTGGCTAAAAGGGCGAAGCCTTTGGTACTTACTAGGAAATCTGTGTCATGGCACCAAAAACTATTACTGTTTGGGTGACCTAAATTCCAGTGTCACCGAGCAGCATGGTAGGGTAACAATGCAGATGTGCAATTAACATTTTTCCTCAGTTCTTCCCCATCAACACAGCAAAGAATTATAGGTCAGCAAGATATAGAAAAAGTAAGATTTATTAAAAGTGTATTTTAGAAGGAGACGTGCCATGCTAAGGAAGGCTATTGCCCTGTGGAATTTGGGAGGTGAAGATATAAAAGATAGAGCATACTCCAAAGGAGGAATGGGTTCTCAGTGAAGAGGACTGTAACAATGCAGAAGTAGAAAGGTCTGTAATATATTAGGGCCAGGATAGGTGGCTACAAAGGCGTTCCTAAGTGATTGTCACATGAAGTCATTTGATTGACACTTGGCTGCTACATAACACTTTGCCTAGTGTGCATGTGCTTACCCAGAATTCAGTCTGTTATAATTAGATTCATGAGTTTTGGGGCATAGACCTGGCATTATAATGATAGTATAATGAGACTGAGGTTGCAGGCTGAGTAGGGTAGTACCTTTTACACAAGTATCTGTGGCCAGATTAAACCAGCTATAGGTTTATGGCCCTCCAGTCCTTTGTGTCTCAGGGTGCAGAAGTGATTCTTTAACAATAAATGGTGTGTTCTTTGGGCAGTCTCTGGTCTGGGCTTCTGTTCCTTTCTTCTCCTGTTGCCCATATCAGACTATCTACCTAACAATGCCACATTAGCCTCTTGGTGGGAGCTGGCTCCAGAGACTTAGAGAATGTGCTCATGCTCTTCCAGTGACTGGGTTATTGACTTCAGTGTTGTATTAGCCAGGGCCTAGTAGGACATGATTGGAAGAGGGAATCTTACTTTAAAGGGAAATAGCATTCTTCCTTTTCCATTTTCTTTTTCTTTTCTCTCCTTCTTATCTGAACGATTCAGTCCTAAATCTATTGGAGGATGGGGGAAGAACATAGTGATCATTTGAACTAAAATGGGAGAATCTATATTGTCCATAGAGAGGTGTCAGAGCCCATATAATTTGAAGAGATCATCTATGCAGGTAGGTGGCTTAGTTTAGAAACCTAGAGCTCAAGTGAGATGAGAAAGACACCTATTCATATGGGTGGTATGGCTTGGAGTATTAGAGCTTGAACTTTTTGGAGATGGCATCTGGACTTCTACATGGATATACTGTCTGCTATGGGTGTCAGAGCTTGAGCAGGGTAAAAGGCATCTACATAAAACAGTGTCTCAGTTTTAGTGTGAGGAGAGCATCTGTGCAAGGAAAACAGTTGGGGAGGAGACGGGAGACTGGTTTTATACTGAGGGATTATTCAAGAAAGTCAAACAATTAAGAATAACAGAATCCAGATTTTTCATGGTCAGTGAAGGAATGTATACAGGCATACCTCATTTTATTACATTTCACTTTATTTTGCTCTGCAGATATTGTTTTTTAAAATTGAAAGTTTGTAGCAACCCTGTGTCTAACAGTCTATTGACACCATTTTTCCAATAGCATTTGCTCATTTTGTGTCTCTGTGTCACTTTTTGGTAATATTTCAATCTTGCAATATTTTAATCTTTTTTCATTATTACTGTATTTGTTAGAATGATCTGTGATCAGTCATTTTTAATGTTCTTATTGTAATTGTTTTGGTAAAACATGAACTGTGCCCATATAAGATGGTGACCTTAAACCATAATTGTTGTGAATATACAGATTGCTCCACTGACTGACCATTACACTGTCTCTTTTCATCTCTTCAGGCTTCTCTATTCCCTGAGACACAATAATATTGAAATTAGGCCAGTTAACAGTGGCCTCTAAGTGTTCGAGTAAAAGAAAAAGTCATGCTTCTCTCACTTTAAATCAAAAACTAGGAATGACTAAGCTTAGTGAGAAAGGCATGTTGATAGCCAGGATAGGTCAAAAATTAGTCCTCTTGTGCCAAATAGTCAAGCTGTGAATGCAAAGAAAAAACTTTGATGGAAAATAAAAGTACTGCTCTGTTTAACACATGAATGATAAGGAAGTGAAACAGCCTTGATATGGAGAAAGTTTTAGTGTTATCAACTACAACATTTCCTTAAGTGAAAGCCTAATCCAGAAAAAGGCCCGGCTTTCTTTAACTCTATTAAGGCTGAGAAAGGTGAGAGAAAAAGCTGCAGAGAAAAAGTTTAAAGCTAAGAGAGATTGATCATGAGTTTTAAAAAAAGAGGCCATTTTCATATCATAAAAGTGCAAGGTGAAGCAGCAAGTACTGATGTAGAAGCTGCCACAAGTTATCCAGAAGATCTAGCTAAGATATTTAATGAAGGTGGCTACACTGAACAACAGATTTTCTTTTCTTTTCTACCTGTAATGGGTGCATATTACTTTATGTAATTATACCTTAGCAGTTTCAAATCATTAAAAAAATTAACCTCCCAGTCTATATACTTCTCAATTGTACATGAACATTCTTAACCATTCCATAACAGAAAAAAACCCAATCATGTTTTTTTTAAATTGAGCAATGAAGGTACCAAGAAACATACTCAAAACCCCCTAATAGTTAAGTGTAAGGTTTGCGTTAAAACTCTAAGTTCTGTGTTGAATTTGTCTCCGCTCTCTATTAACATAGACCAGGGGCTAAGACACCACACATGTGACTTGCCCAAGCTAATCTAAAGATGAGGTTTTGTAGGTTGCATAATTTGTAATTACAGTTTACATTTAATATTATATTAATTATACAGCATAGTAGTTAGACATTTATATAACTTATAAAGTGATAGCCCCAATAAGTTTAGTACCAACTTGACATGATAGATAGTTACTACAATATTATTAACTATATTCCTTATGCTGTACTTTATATCCCTATGACCTATTTGTAACTGCCAATTTGTATTTCTAAATCCCTTTTATCCACCCCCACCAACCTGCTCCCATCTGACAACCCTCAAAATGTTTTTTGTATCTGAGTTTGTTTTGTTTATTTTGTTCCCTGGATTTCACATGTAAATGAAATCATATGGCATTTGTCTTTCTCTGTCTGACACACTTCACTCAGCACAATACCCTGTAGGTTTATACATGTTGCTGCACATGACAAGATTTCATTCTTTTTTTATGTCTGAGTAATATTCCATAGTATATATGTACTACCACTTCTTTATCCATTCATTCATTGATAGACATCCAGGTTGTCTCCATATCTTGGCTATTCTAAAAGCTGCAATGAACATATGATTGCACATGTGCCTTCAAATTAGTATTTTTGGTTTCTTCTAATTAATACTCAGAAGTGGGATTACTGGGATCTTCTTTGTCTCCTGTTATCTCGTTTTACAATCTGTTTTATCTAGTATAAGTAGTGCTATCCCAGCTTTTTTTATTTGTTTCTATTTCCATGAGATATCTTTTTCATCCTTTTATTTTCAGTCTATGTATCTCTTCTTATCTATTAAGTCACCCTATTTTTTTTTCACCCTATCTTTTGATTGGAGCATTCAATCTTTTTTCATTTAAAGTAATTGTTAATATATATTTATTGTCATTTTATTATTCATATTTTTGATATTTTTTTTCTTCTTTTTAAAGAAGTCCCTCTAACATCTCCTATAATACTAGCTTGGTGGTGATGAACTCTTAGTTTTTTCATGACTGAAAAGCTCTTTATCTATTCTATATGATAGTTTTTCTGGGTAGAATAATCTTGGTTGTTGATCCTTACTTTTCATCACTTTGAATATTTTGTGCCAATCCCTTCTGTCCTACAAAGTTTCTGTTGAGAAATAAACTGACAGTCTTAAGGGAGTCTTTTGGAGGTAAGTAATTGCTTTTCTCTTGCTGCTTTTAATATACTCTCTTTGTCTTTCAACTTTGGCATTTTAACTATGTTGTGGCTTGGTGTGGGCCTTTTTGGGTTCATCTTGTTTGAGACTCTGCACTTCCTGGGCTTGTATGTCTATTTCCTTCACCAGGTTAAGGAAGTTTCTATCATTATTTTTTCAAATAGATTTTTAATTTCTTTTTCTCTCTTCTCTCCTGGTATTCATATGATGGGAATGTTGTAATGCATGATGTTGTCCAAGAGGCCTCTGCCAATATTTTACTTGAATTGTTTGTTTTTCTGTTGTTGTTGTTGAGTTGTGTGAGTTCTTTATATATTTTGAATATTAGTCCCTTATTGAAGACGTTATTTGCAAATATCTTCTCCCATTCAGTTGGTAACTTCTTTGTCTTATTGATGGTTTCTTTTACTATGCATATTTTTAATTTAATATAGTCCCATTCATTTATTTTTGCTTTTACTTCCCTTGCTTTTGAGATCAAATTTATAAAATCCTCTCTAAATCCAAGGTCCATGAGTTTAGTACCTATAATTTCTTTTATGCAATTTATTGCTTCAGGTCTTATATTTAGGCCTTTAATTCATTTTCAGTTAATTTTTGTATATGGTGACAGATAGCAGTCTAGTTTCATTTTTTTTTGCATATGAATTTCCAATTTTCCAAGCACCATTTATCAAAGAAACTTTTCTTTCTCCATTGTATTTTTGGCTCATTTGTTGAAAATTATTTGCCCATACATACAGGCATTTATTTCTGCCATTGGTCTATGTGTCTACATTTCTGCCAATACCATGCTGTTTTGATTATTGTTGCTTTGTAGTATAACTTAAAGTTAAGCAGAGTGATACCTCTGGCCTTGTTTTTTCTTTATCAGGATTGTTTTGCTATTTGAGATCTTTTGTGGTTCCATACAAATCTGATGATTTTTTTTCTATTTCTTAAAAAAATGCTAATGAGATTTTGATGGGGATTGCATTAAATCTGTTTATGTGTAAGCTGGTACAGCCACTTTGTAAGAGTATAGCCAGTTCTCAAAACATTAAGGATAAAATTGCCACGTGACCCAGCAATCTCTCTTTTGTGTATCTACCCCCCAAATTTGAAAACATTTATTTGTAAAGATATACACACCCCAATATTCATTGCAACATTATTTATGATGGCCAAGACTTAAACACAACTGAAGTGTCCTTTGATAGAAGATTGAACAAAGAAGATGTGATACATATACACAATAGAATATTAGCCATTTGTGACAATATGAGTGGATCTTGAGATTATTATGTTAAACAAAATGAGTCAGAAAGAACCATGTGATTTCATTCACATGTGAGGTGTAAAACTGAAAGCAACAAATGAACAGGGCAAACACACAGAGACTCATGAACATGGACAACAGAGAGAAATGGGTGGAGGTGAGGGGTGGAGGTAGATAAAAGTAAAGGGGGTCAAATATATGGTGACAGAAGGAAATTTAGCTTTGGGTGGTGAACACCCAATGCAATATACAGATGACATATTATTGAATTGTACACTTGAAACCTATAAAATTCTATTAACCAATATCACCCCAATAAATCTAATTAAAAACAAAGAAGACTCAAGAGATGCAGCAAACTTTATTACTGTTTTATTGTAATTGTCATAATTAGCCCAACCTTTGGCAGCTACCAGCTGATCAGTTAGCAGCTATCAATATTAAGGCAAGACTCTCCACTAGCAAAAAGATTAGAACTCACTGAGGGCTCAGATGATGGTTATCATTTGTTTAACAGTATATTTTATGAAGGTATATGCATTGGTTTTCTTAGATGTAGTGGTATTGCACACTTAATAGACTATAATATAGTGTAAACATAACTTTTATATGTACTGAGAGACCAAAAAATTCATGTGACTTGCTTTATTATGATATTCATTTTATTGTGGTGGTATGTAATAATAAAACTCACATTACATCTGAAATATGCCTTCACAGGAAGGGGGAAAAAACTAGATTGATCTCTGTCATGTTATACTGGAATCAGAGGTGTAAGTGACAACTTTTGTTTTTGTACACACTTACATGTATGTATGTATGTATTATGTACACATGTACACATACACTCATATACATACATATACATATACATATTTACATGTACACATATATTTGTATAGATGGAAGTAAAACTATATATTAAAATGTGTGTGTATGTGTGTGCATCCAAATCATCTGGGGCATATTGTCTGTATTTCCTAACTATGTGCACTGAGAGAGCTTGGGAGCAGCAACAGCACAACAGCAATGAGCATACCTAGGGCCCAGATATTATCTTCTAAATACCATTTCCAATCATAAAGACCCAGGATTACTTGATGAAATAACTGATTCTAAGGATGGAGCATGAGAAGTACATGACAAGTCTGGAACATCTATCGTGATAGGAATTAGGAAAATTCTCAAAACATGATGGGGATATGTTAAAAAAATACAGAAGACAGCTTGAAAAAGTTCCCACTGGCCAAATTTTGGAAAACTTGAACATGAAGATAATGATAGCAATGGATTATATTCCGCTGAATAATATAGAAAAACATGAATCTATATACACATAAATGATTGAATAAATTAAATGTTTTATAAGAAATGGTATATTTATTTAGTTTCAAAGACTCTTGTCACAAAATATTTAGTATTACCAAGAGACAAATAATATATCGATAGTGAAGAGGACAGTAAGACACCACTTTTATCAAGTAATCAAAAGATACAGTTTTAACGAGACAAACAAAAAGCATGCACCCTCTGATAGGATGCAATAGAAGAACATAGATAACTTCTTTGATTCTTTTCAAAGATGTATAACTTGAATCTACCTATGAAAAAACACCAGACAAACTAAAACTGAGAGATTATTTTGTAAATAACTGACCTATAATCTTAAAGAGTATTTGGTGACGGAAAAAAATCTAACTTTGGGAGGCAAACTCAATGCAATATGTATATATGACATACTGTTGAATTGTATACTTGAAATTTATTTGATTTTATTAATCAATGTTACCCTAATATTTTTAAGAAAAAAGATTATGAACATCAAGAGATGAATTATTTCAGGTGATGATTTCATGTAGGCATTCTTTCCCGACACATTTTAGGAAGTTTATGTTTTCCCAAATTTTGAATCCCCTAAAGTCAGTTGAGAAGTTGGAAAAATGAGAGAAAATTAGCTATCAACATAGAAATGTTACTGGTTTGAAGAAATCTACTCATGTCAAATTCAAACAAGAACAGAAAACACTGACATATAGAGTTAAAATTAAGGTTGACATTTCCAGGAGGAGGCCAGGAGCTTATAAGAAAGTCATGATTTACTCAGTCAGCCCTGGTTGTAGCTATTGTATGTTATAAGTGTGTCTAATGTCCCTGTCTGTGCTAATGGTGAATTAGTTTTATAAATAAAGTAAATGGTAATATGTTTATATGCATAGTATTTTTTATACAGATTCTACAAGTGCTGTTCCAAAAAATGATAAGCTTTAGAAGCAAAATACATAATTATGTGTTGTATTCTTAATCTTGCTTAGAAGATCCAAATGTTATTAGAATACTACTCAACAATGTTCAGTGGCATTTTACTTGTCGAGTGTTATAATATTAACTGCAATATGCAGTCATTTGTAAAGCAGACAAAGTATTTTCATCATTAAAAAGGAAATGAGTTTGTCTGAATCACCATGTGCCCTAACATCCAAAATGAGTATGTTTTGAATGTACTCTTAACAATTTGACCAATTTTGTCACAAAATAAAAAAAAATATTTCTTTATCTGAAAAATTTGTCAAATTTTTTAAAGAAAAAGCAAGATTATCAGATAGGAAAGTTAAATTTCAATTTAAAAATGCTAACTTTTAAATATTATGTATTTATGTATTATTTTTCGATTTTAAGTGGTTTTTATTTGGCATTTACATTTCATTAATATTCTCTTCTTTTAATGGTTTTTATTATCAAATATTTATACCAAGTAAATATCATTTTATGCTGTTTTTAAACTATATAATATTGTTATAATATATTGTTTTATAATAATAAAACAGACATTTATTGTTGTACTCTACTTTTTTACAGAAAACTGATGCAGGATGGGGCAAATCCCCCTGAGTAGGGACTCAAGGCCTACAATGAGAGAGAGGGTCTTGAATGTGCACAAGAAAGAATTCAAGTGCATGTTAGAGTTAAGAGACAAAAGAAAAGTTTATTAGAGAAGAAATAATGCTTCATAGACAGAGTGTAGTCTCCTCTAAGAGAAAAAGAATGAGAGAACCACCAAGTGTTGGAGGAATTCAGTTTATATGTGATTTTTACTATCAGTTTAAAGACTTTTTTTTCTATTTTCCTTTGATAGTATGGGGATGCAACATGAAAGGCATGTTACTAATCTCAGCCTTTGTTCTGTAGGTCCTTGTGGTCTGGCTGTAGAGAATGAATGGTTGGGTTTATTTTGTGTAGGATATGACTTAAAGAGTTTGTTTTCCTTTTATGATTTGAGAGTTTGTTACCCAAGCAGGAAACTTGCTTTGTTCTGTGGATTTCCTGTGGTCTCCAGTACATTGTAGATTCTGAATATAGTTTGGTTTAATATTTAGTTATTATGCCTCTCTTCTATATCAAAACCTCTGAAGCATTAGAATAACCCTGTCAAAGAAAAATGATTTACTTATTATTTTTTATAACTGTGAATAAGGAACTATAAAAATACAGATAATTTATGATTTTTGAAATTTCTAGTAATTCTCAGGAATTCTAATTTTATGTTACTAAAATTTGAAGATTGATAACTGTTAGAAACTTGAAAATACTAATTTCATATTAAAGAAGAGTAAAGAGGCCTGACAATTAAATGCAACATGATTTTGAATTTGATTCTTTACTATAAAGGCAGTAATTGCATTAATTGATGGCATCAGAAAATTAGACTGTAGTAATATACCAATTTGTTGATTTTGATGGGTATATTATCACTATGTGGAGAATGTATTTGTTTGATGGAAATATATACTAAGGTATTTAAGGGTAATGGGGGGCACCAGTTTAGCAACTTATTCCCAAACAGTCTCAGGAAAATAAAGTTTTATTAATATTGTACTTGTGATGTTTCTGTAATTTTGTTATATTATATATATATATGTGTGTGTGTGTGTGTGTGTGTGTGTGTGTGCGCACACACAAATATATACATATGTGTATATATACAAGTGCATATATATACACATATGTGTATACAAACATACATACATACATACATACATACACACATACATACATACAGAGAGAGACACACACACACACAGACAGACAAATAGACTCCTCATTTATTTCCAGCCATGAAGGGAAAATAAGAGTAGGATTTTCTATTGCTTATACTTCTTTTGCTTTTTCTTCTTACCTCTTTTTACTATGCCATTCTGGGCCTCAGCTAGCTGGTATTGTCTTTTCAACTGCTTTGAGTTTATGAAATGGGCAAATTATGGAGAAGTATTTTCAGATTTTTAGGAGTTAGAACTTGTGATCAGGTTGCCTTCCTTAGCCTGAGGTCAAGATCATGCTTCTCTCCCTTTCCTGTAGTTCTAATGAGGGGAAGAGACGAGAGAACTAAATGTTTAATCAAGCTATATTCATTCATAGATTGCAATATGCTGATCATCTCTATGGCCAGACTGCGAGGAAACCTACAGAACAAAGGAAGATTTCTGCTGGGATTACTAACAAACCATTTCCCTACAACATGAAGGGAAAACAGAGTCTTTAAGTCACACTTTACAAAAATAAAAAATAATTTTTTAAACCATGGGGAACCTATGGATCAAATGCTGGGAACTGCTAGCAGGCTTTCATGCAACATATTCTTACCCTTTCTTGCTACATATTCTTATCCTCTCACTCTGTATGCCAATATCATCAAAGGGAAGTGGATAAACAAAGTTTTAAAACTGTAATTTATAGAAATTAATAATTTATAAACTGAATTTCCTGAACACTCAGGGTCACTCATAATATTTTTTCTCAGTCCCTCTCATTGTCTCTTCTCTCTCTCTCTCTCTCTCTCTCTCTCTCTCTCTCTCTCTCTCTCTCGTCTCTGTCCCTTTGAGTCTTTCTCAGGCTCTTTCACTCTGTCTCTGATAGGAGACCACGCTCTGTCTATAGAGTATTACCCCTTCTCTAATAAACTTTCTTTTGATTCTAACTCTGGCATACATTTGAATTCTTTCCTACACTTAATCAAGAACCCTCTCCTGGTACAGAGTTACTCAGGAGAATTTGCCCTGTCCTGCATTAGTTCTGCCTGTGACTGCATCTACACTAACACAGGAAATTTTGCTCTCTGCATTTCCTGATGTGTCCCCTGGGATCCCAAAGCTTGTAGGTCAGAGGTCTTTCCTTCCTATTGATTATGACTATGCAGCTACACACTGTATCTATTTTTATGACTTTATTGCAGTGGTTCTCAGACCTGGATGGGCAGAAAGATAACCTGAGGGAAATTTTAAAATATGTATGCTCTACTCTTAAATATTTTAATTGGCTAGGAGGGAGGACTGGGCATTGGGTGACTTGTGTGTGCAGCTGTTTGAGACCGCTATTCTAAAGCAGGGTTTCTAGAATTGTATTGTGCGTCCACATAATCTGGGGGATATCGTTAAAATGCAGATTGTGATTCACTAGGTCTGGAGTGAGTCCTGACATTCAGCATTTCTAATGAAGTCCCAGCATCCTCAGATTACACTTAGAGTGGCAAGTCTCTAGAGCAGGATTTCTCTACATTGGCACTACTAACATTTGCGGAAGGATAATTTCTTTATTGAAGGGGGTTATCCTGTGCATTACAGGATGTTTTATTTAGCAGCATCCCTGGCTTCTACCCACTAGATGCCAGCGAAAACCAAAAATATCTCCAGGCATTGCTCTGGGGGTGAGGGAAGGGAGAGATTGCCCTCAACTGTAAACCACCGTTCTCTATAGTAGCTCAGTGTCCTTACTGCCTAAATCACATTAAAAAGAGGGTGTTGCAATTACTAGTCCTATAATGTGCACATTTGTTTTCTTATTCTCCATCCCATGGGTTTATAAAAATGACATAATGAGCATCTGTTTTCCTAAGAGCTGTCCAGACCTTTGGGAGTCAAAAGGAGATATCCTTGGTCCTTCAGATAACTGAATACAGGTTGTCATAAACCTGGAAGAGTTTAGTTCTTTTAAAAGACTTGGTAGTAGAGTTTGAGAGACTGATGAAACAAGTTTTAGAGGTGAAGCCTGAGCCATTTTTATGAACAGAGTAGATATGTTTGTCAGGGTCTTACACCCAGGTCATAAACTTTTGATAAGGTTTTTATCCAGGCTTGTATTTATCCAGGCTGTATTTTTATCCAGGCTTGAGTGCTGTATTTCTTCAACATACACAACTGACATTACTCTCTGGCTGTGAAGTGACAAGGGATTGTATGTTTACAATTGGAACTAAAGTGAAATTTATCAATCAAGTGTCCAGACCACTTCCATGATAAATGCAGACACTATGAAATCCAGTTTGTTTTTATTAGTGAGGAGCATAGGGCCAGAGAGTCAATCTGTTCCTGTGTGTCCCTTCCAACTATTGACTTTAGGAAATATCCCACCCCGCAAACTACCGAAATCTTTGAGAAATTTTTGCCTTCATAAGAAAAAAGATGCATGCTTGAAAAAGGAAATACTTGAAAATTAAAAGGCATGGTTGAAAAGAGGATAATGATAAACCAAGTAGTAAATTTAGTAAAAAGAAGAGTTGTTTTTTGGTAGTCTTGCCTATGCATCATTCCTACTAACTTTTAGAATCACATTGTTAATTTTAAAATTTCATGTAATATTTGATTTATATTATATCTCTTCAGCTTTTCATGTTACATTAAATACATTAGTAAGGTTCTATTATATTCTTTGTTATATATTATGTTTTGTCCATATTTCTATACACAGTAACTCTATTCTTGTGAGTTTTCTTGATGGCTTAGTTTTTCAGAGACAAGTGATGCTGCTTTACATCTGATCCTCATTGGTTGGAGGAAATATTCAATGCCAAATTACTGTTCCACTTAAACACATCTTCTGCAAATGCTCTTTGTCAATAAATTCTAGTTTAGTTTATGCTCTTTTAGTGGGCAGGGCTGCAAACCACTCTATAGGTGCCTTTTCTTTTTCTCCCTGGTGTCCTGAACCTGTCTTTAGAATTTAGCTCTTTTCACAAAAACTATAATTATTGATATTGTCATCAGAGATGATGGAATAAATGATCTACATATAAGAACAAAATCATACAAAAATAAAGAACATTTTTGAAAATTAAACAATATAGTGAAAACAATTTTTTAAAATTGCTCAATATAGCAGCAGTCATGTATATATAGTTACTTGTATATATTGGTTTTTGGAAACACAATATCAATTTTTAGAATCTCATATAGGTTTTGATTGAAATTGCATCAAATATATATATTATATTTCTCTCTGGGAATATTGTATTCTGCTTCACTCTTTCATCTTTCTTTGTGTTCTCAAAAAAGTTTTGCAATAGTTTCTCTGATGATTGTTTCTGGTCTTTGTTAAATGTGTAGCACTATATATATATATATATATATATATATGTGTGTGTGTATATATATGTATATATATACATATATATATACATATATATACACACACACATATATATTTATATTTATATATATGTTTACACACATACAAATATAAAACTGTATTATATATATAACTGTAATATATATAAAACTGTAATATATATATATATAATGCTCTTGTTAATAGATTTTTTTTTTCTAAATATATTTTCTTACAGTCCTTCATGGTTTAGTCTGTCAGAAAGAAATGGTGCTGCTTCCTATATGTTTATAATTTGCCAGAGAGAAATGTATTCAATGTCTTATTTTGATTTCCCTTAAGCCCAGAATCTGCAAAGGTTGTTTGTCACTAAAGCCTAGCTAGAAAGGACCAGAGTTGGGGAGTTGGCAATTGAGGGGAGGAAATGAGTATAGCACTTAGTACATGGGTGTTCCTTCCAAGGTGCTCTGCTTCTCTGTCTAGAAAAATGTTGCATATCAATAGAGAAGTGAAGGGCTCAGAAACCAGATGAGGAAACAGGTGTTACTCTTATGATCTAGGTCACAATCAAGTATTGGTACTTAAACCAAGAAGGATGGATCTACACTCACAAGACTGCAGGGAAATGACAACTATAAATATCAACATCTTAAAGAGTTTACACTTCTGGAAATGCAGAGGATACTTGACTTCTTTATGTCTACTCAGTCCTAGCTGAGTTTCAGGATATGTCATTTGGGTCTGGTGGTCTAGGTTCTGCTTACTAAACTACCAATAGACCCCTAAATCTACTGTGAATTTTACCTACAGGTGTGAACCTGATTCTTGTGATTTGAGTCAACTAAAAAATTCTGGGATGTGTAAATGGTGGAAAGGAAATCAGGATGGGGTGAAGGGAGGGACATGGCTGTTTTCTCAGATGTCCGGAAGCTGGTTAGTTTTATGGATGTGGGTACAACAATGGCAGAACCTAAAGCATGAGATGGCTGTTCCTCTTATGTTCCTCCCCACTCCCCATTCCCACCCAAAAGAAAGTCAGACTTCTTTTGGCTTTGAACTTGATACTTTCTCCCCATATATTGGATCTTTATCAGATAGGCTGGTGAGAAAATGAAGAGAAATTGCCTGGTTACGCACAGAGTTATATTTATAAATATAAGTAATAATAAAGATAATAATAATAATGTCTAATATTTATTGAGTGCTTACTATATGCCAGACACTCTTTTAAGTGCTTTTACTATATCAACTGACTTAATCTTTATGACAATATAATGATGTAGGTATATTATTATTACTTCTCTTTCCCATTTTATCAGTTAGAAAATTGTAGCATGGGTGAATTGGATCCTTGCCTAAGGATACATCATTAGTAAGAGTTGGAGCCAAAATTCAAACCCAGGTAGTCTAATCTCAGTGATATGCTAGAGGGACAATTGTGCTACCCTGTGTCCCAGAAGGGCATCTATGCCACACTTCTCTTCACAGGCACCGGAGCACTGATTAAATTTACTTAATTCTTCTAAAGAATTAATTGCAAAGGAACCTAGTCACTACACCTTCAAATGACTCCACCTGGTAGTGTTTCTCAAGGATGAGCCCTGAGGAGTAAGGTTGCATTTCTGAAGCTGACTAAGCCTTCCTTATGAGTGGAAAAGGATTCTTCCTCATCTCTTTGTCTCTCAAACTCGACATGGCATTTGATTCACACATGAATGCATGCAGGAATGAACAGTCCTTGTCAGGTCCAGTATAATTTATGTGGATCTTTAAAGAGAGAATACATTTTAGAGACTTCATGATCAGCTAAAGACTTTGAAATGTTTAGTCAGGCTTACTTAGAAATCTTATAGGTTCAAATACTTTGAGGCTAACAAAACTTTCCAGCTTCATCTAAAACCAAAGAAATGCTCCCAAACTGAGGCAATTGTTAAATAGGGCTGAAGAGTGAGAGTTTGCAGCCGACTTCAAAAGTTGCAGTGCTTTAATTACAGACTGGACATTTCTTCTGAAAGTTTCCTTTCTCAGGGAAACAGTGTGAACCTCAGTAGTGCTCTTCTATCACTGCTCATGTGAGTACCACAGCTTCATGGATTCAGAATATAAAGCTCATCAGATTTGGGGAGTGTTCATGTCTTTCATCTTTTCTTTGTGAGATACAGTATAATCATTATTTTAGTACTATGAAGTGAGTGGTTTAAAAAAGAACACTTTGGAAGAAAATGAGAAGTAGGAATAACTAAAGATATGTAAAAAGATTGAAAAAAGGGCTTGAGAGCTCTACTAAGATTGGAAAATTTTTCTGTGGCCATTATCTTGGGGGGAACCATAAAGACCTGCAGGAGAGGAAGAAAGGCAGAGAATAGACACAGTAGGGACAGCATGGGCAGATAACTTCAGAAATTCTACACAGCACTCCATATACAAATTTCACTGAACTGAGATGTTAATGGAATTTCTCTGTCCTCATCCCTGCCCACTATCGCAACTTATGATATATCTTCTTGATGGTTTAGTCTGCTAGAGACAAGTGATGCTGCCTTCCCTCATTTTCCTTATTAGCTGGAAAGAGAGTATTTCATGATGTATCATGGTTTCTTGTAAATGTGGGTATGCAAAGATTTATGTCATCATCCTTCCTCTTCAACCACAACCTTGGCCTAGTAACCACTTTCTATTCTCAGACAGCTCCTCTTTTGCTACAAGCATTAAATATGTTATTAGTTTCTTTGAGGTTTTCAATATAAATTTTAAATAGCAATATAACCTTTGGTCAGTTCTTTAACAATCATCACACAAGATATGAAGAACAAAAGAACAAACTATTTATAAGTAGGGATATCAAAGCAGTGTAGGTTAATACTCCCAACTGTAAAGGCAATTTTCAATAAGATGTTTTATTTTCCAGGACACTTTCTGAGCAACTGAATCTAACATATTAGTAACTAATTTGTAGAAGTGTCTCAAAAAGAAAAAAAGCATTTGGGAAACCCATTATAATAAAAAGCATCTGAAATTATTTAATATAATAGTGAGATAGTAAGACAGAATAAGGGCCACTGACTCAGTATCTGAAAAGAGACTGGGCTTAAATGGTCAGGACTGCAGTAACAAAGAGGCTGGATCTGTAGAATTTATGTTTGAAATTGGAACCATGCTGTCAGCTAAGGGTCTAGGCAGTAAAAGAACCCTGCTGGAGGCTAGTTCTCAAGCCCTGTGTATATGCTGGGACATGAGTAAGGACACAAGTTTATCTGGGATAGTGAACTCTTCAGGGCCTGGGCTAAATTAAACAGTGCCCTCCTCTCCCTTCACCCTACCCAATGATAAATCAGATCAATCAACCCTAATCTGCTTTGTAGAATAGAATTTGCTAAATAATATGGCTGATAATTTGAGTGAAGTTGGTTTATACTGCTACTGACTCAAGTAGTGGTAACTGAGATATCAGAATAGCATTATGTATCTACTACGTAAATTTACCAGTGACAGGTAATGCATCTCCCTGTCCATTCACATATGTGTTCTTTCCTAGTTCTGAATTAAGATATACACAATATTAAGGAATTTATAATAAGACTGATACCATAAAATGCACAAATTTAGCTCTCTTATAGTTTATTGTACCTTTTTTCTAGCTGAGGCATCATCCAGTAAGCTTATAAATTAAAGCTTTTTCCCCGCTCCTTCCAGTGCAATTCCTATATTTAAGTTTTAATTTAAGGCTAGGAATCCTTTCTGATATTTAAACACTGAAAGGGAAGCATCTCTATTACTTTCTTTATTTACTGATCTACCTATCAATTGGAGAATCTGGAGGCACAAGATCACCCTGGCAGTGAATAAATTTCTTTGCTAGTTATCTTAGTTAATGATGGCTCCTTCATATGGAAATTCTTACTGTGTTCCTTGGGGAAAATGAAGTAAGTGTGACTGGTTTTGTGGGATTGGTCTTGAAGAGATCAGCTGCATTGTGTCATGTAATTCAGTGAAAGGCACTGACTTCTTCCTATATTATAAACTTTTTTTTATCTGAATGTCTTCTTCACATCAAGACTCTGTGCATTGCCAGTGAATGGTGAAGAGATTCTGAGAATGTTTCTAAAAACATTTTACATAATAGAATTCTGGTTATTTCTATTTTTCTTTGTTTGCTATTATGATCTATGCCTCTCTGAACATCCTGTGCATGTCTTCTGGTATATGTGTAATGTTCCTTTAGAGCATATGCATAAGACTGGAATTGCTATGAATCATATGCGTATTTATAGTTTACTACATATAACTAATTGTATGAATTTAAAGTCCCACTATTTGTATATAATTATTCTCACTAATAAACTTTCTTGCTGTTACTTGGCATTGCCAGACTTTTCCTTTTTGTCCATCGGTTGAGTATTAATTAGTACCTCCTGGTGATTTTATAATGCATTTTCTTGGTTACTAGTAAGGTTGGGACTCTTTTCACATGTGTAGTGTTCTGCTTTTTTTCCTCATAATCTAGTTCTAGTGTTTCCAGTGACATTGAGTTTCTTATTATTTTTATAAATATAAAAATAGACATGTATAATTAAAAATAAGTTTATAGAATTTAGATTTTTTTTATATGTCAGTTGTTTGTATTAAAAAATGATTTTCTCTAATTTGTTTCTTATATTTTTAAAAGTATCTTAGAATTTATATACTTTTTAAGAAATATGTAATAAAGTAAATTTATCAATATTTTTAAATGTTTTTTGCTATTATATCCTTGTTAAGAAATTCTTTCTTACCTAAGTTCATAAAGTTAATTTTCTAAACTTTTTACTAAAAGATAAAGTTTTCCTGTTCACATTTAAATATTTATTCTACAGGGGACTGATTTTTTGTGGTTGTGTTGTTGTGTGGATCCAATGTTAAGTTTTCCCTTGGGATCACCAATTCTCTCAGGATACTTTATTAAAAACTGTACCATTTCCTAAGTATATTCCAATGCCAACCCTAATATACATAACATTTTCATACGTAAATGGAAATGGGTTGGTTCTGGGCCCTTTGTTTCGGTTCCTTTGTTTATATGTCTATCCCTGTACTAATAACATTCCCTTATTATACTCAAGTTTGATAACCAGCTAAGAACAATCTTACCCAACAGTTTCTTTCTATGTATAACATGGTTAGTCTTTAAAAAAATTTCCCCAAGCTTTACTGAGGTATAATAGAAAAATCAAAATTGTGTATATTTAAGGTATACAATGTGATATTTAAATATATAGATATAGATATAGATATTTACATTGTGAAATGGTTATCACAATCAAGCTAATTAACATATTCATTACCTTACATAGGTATCTGTTTTTCTGTACTAAGAAAACTTAAGAACACTTGCTCTCTTAATAAATTTCAAGTATGCAATACAATATTAACTATAGTCATCAAGATCTCCAGAACTATTCATCTGGTATAATTGAAACTTTGTACTCTTCAACCAACATTTTATTTCCCCAACTCCTTAGTCTCTGGCAACCACTATTCTACTCTCTGCTTCTATAGTTTCAACACTTTAAATTCTTTTTTTAAATTGTTTATTTAAAGAATTTTTTTTAATTAAGTTTATGGGGGGTAACATTGGTTAATAAAATTATATAATTTTCAGGTGTACATTATCACTTTACATCTGTATATTCTATTGTGTGTTCACCACCCAAAGTCCAGTTTCCTTCAGCTACCATATATTTGATCTCCTTTACCCACTTCACCCTCCCCCACCCCTATATTTGACCCCCTTTACCCTGTCTACCTTCTCCCTCCTCCCTCACCCCACTATTAACCACTACTCTTTAGTCCTCTGGTAACCACTAGTCTATAGTCCATGAGTCTCTGTTTGTTTGTCCCGCTCATTTGTTACTTTTACGTTTATATCCCACATATAAGTGATATCATGTGATTTTCAACTTTTTCTGTCTGGCTTATTTCACTTAGCATGATTATCTTGAAGTCCAGCCATGTTGTTGCAAATGGCAGTATTTCATCTCTTTTTATGGCTGAGTAATATTCCATTGTATGTATGTATCACAGCTTCTTTAGCTGATCATCTACTGTAGAACACTTCAGTTGCTTCCACGTCCTGGCCACTGTGACTAATGCTGCTATGAACATTGGTGTCAAGTATCTTTATAGATATGAGTTTTTAAGTCTTTGGGATAAATACCCAGTAGAGAGATTGTTGGATCATAGCGTACATCAATTCTTAGTTTTTTGAGGAATCTCCATACTGTTTTCCACAGTGGTTGTACCAATTTGCAGTCCCACCAGCAGTGTATAATGGTTCCTTTTTTCCCACATCCTCTCCAATATTTGTTATTTCTTGTTCTGTTGATTATAACTATTCTAACAGATGTGCGATGGTATCTAATTGTAGTTTTGACTTGCATTTTCCTAATAGCTAGCAATGTTGAGAAATTTTCATATGTTTGTTGGCCATTTTGTATGTCCTCTGGAAAGAAGTGTCTGTTCATGTCCTTTGCCCATTTTTTGATTGGATCGTTTGTTTTTTTGTTATTGAGTTGTGTGAATTCTTTGTATATTTTGGATATTAAGCTCGTATTGGGGGCATCGCTTGCAAATATATTTTTCTATTCAGATGGTTGTTTCTCTACCTTATTGATGGTTTCTTTTGCTGAGCAAAAGCTTTTTAGTTTGATGTAGTCCCATTCATTTATTTGTGCTTTTACATCCCTTGCCACTGAGGTCAAATTCATAAAATCGTCGTTAAATCCAAGGTCCTGGAGGTTAGCTCCTATGTTTTATTCTATGCATTTTATTGATTCCAGTCTTATATTCAGGTCCTTAATCCATTTTGAGTTAATTTTGATATGTGATGATAGACATTCTTTTGCGGGTGACTTTCCAGTTTTCCCAGCACCATTTATTGAAGAGGCTTTCCTTTCTCCACTGTATGTTTTGGGCTTTTTTTGTCAAAAATTATTTGCCCATATAAATGTGAGTTTACTTTTGGACTCTTGATTCTGTTCTACTGGTCTGTGTGTCTGTTTTCCTGCCAATACCATGCTGTTTTGATTACTGTTGCTTTGTAGTATAATTTGAAATTGAGCAGAGTGATATCTCCGGCCTTGCTCTTTTTTTCTTAGGATGGCTTTGGCAATGGGGTCTTTGTGCTTCCATACAAATCTGATGATTTTTTGTCCTATTTCTTTAAAAAATGCCAATGAGATTTTGATGGGGATTGTATTAAATTTGTATAATGCTTTAGGTAATATGGTCATTCTAACTATGTTGATTCTACCAATCCAAGAACACAAAATGTCTTTCCATTTCTTTGTATCTTCTTTGATTTATTTTAATAAGATCTTGTAGTTTTCATTATATAGGTCCTTCACATGTTTCATTAAAATTTATTCCTAGATATCTTATTCTTTTTTTGTGGCAATCACAAAAGGAATTCTTTATCCACTTCTTTTTTTGACACTTTGTTGCTAGGGTATAGGAACGCTTTGGAGTTTTGAATGTTGATGTTGTATCTAGATATTTTACTGTATTTGCTTATTGTTGCTAGTAGTGTCCTTGTGGAGTCTTTAGGGTTTTCTATATAGAGAATCATGTCATCCACAAATAGTAACAGTTTGACTTCTTTGTTTCCTATTTGCATGGCTTTTATATCTTTATCTTGTCTGATTGCACTTGCTAAGATCTCCAAGGGTATATTGAATAACAGTGGTTATAGTGGACAGACTTGCCTTGTTCCTGATCTTAGAGGGAAGGTTTTTAGTTTGTCACCATTAATTATAATGTTGGCTGAGGGTTTGTCATAGATGGCATTTATTATGTTAAGGTACTTTTCTTCTATAACGATTTTGTGAAGTATTTTGATCATAAATGGATGCTGTATCTTGTCGAAGGCTTTCTCTGCATCTATTGATAACATCATATGATTCTTATTTTTTAATTTGTTTACTCAGTGTATCACATTAATCAATTTGCATATGTTGAAACATTCCTGTGACCCTGGGATGAAGCCCACTTGATCGTGGTGTATAATTTTTTTAATATGTTGCTGTATTCGGTTTGTTAGTACTTATTTAAGATTTTGCATCTGTGTTCATGAGAGATATTGGTTGGTAGTTTTCTTTTTTTGTGTTATCTTTATCAGGTTTCAGTATCAGAGTAATATTGGCCTCATAAAATGAGTTGGGAAATATTGCCTCCTCTTCGATTTTTTTGAAGAGTTTGAGAACAGGTATTAAATCTTTGAATGTTTGATAAAATTCACTGGTGAGGCCATCTCACCCTGAACTTTTACTTTTTGGTAGGTTTTTGATGATTGTTTCCATTTCCATACTGCTGATTGGTCTATTTAGATTTTTCAGTTCTTCTAGAGTCAGTCTAGGAAGGTTGTATTTTCCCAAATACTGGTCCATTTCTTCTCGGTTATTAAATTTGGTGTTATATACTTTTTCATAGTATTCTTATGTGATCCTTTGTACTTCTGCAGTGTAATTTCCCTATTTCATCTTTGATTTTGTTTATTTGTGTCCTTTTTCTTTTTTCTTTAGTGAGTTTATCCAGGGGTTTGTCAATTTTATTAACCTTTTCAAAAATCCAGCTCTTTGTTGCTTATATTTTTTCTATTGTTTTTGTTTGTTTTAAATTTTATTTATTTCTTTCCTTCTGCTGACTTTAGGTTTCATTTGTTCTTCCCTTTCTAGTTTTTTCAGATGAAGCATTAGGTTGTTTTTTTGGTCTTGTTCTCGTTTTTGGAAGTAGGCCTATAATGATATGAACTTTCCTCTTATAACAGTTTTTGCTGTGTCCTAAAAGTTTAGATATTTTGTTCTATTATTATCATTCATTTCTATGTATCTCTTTATCTCTCTTTTAGTTCTTCTCTGACCCGGTTATTCTTCATAACATATTGTTAAATTTCCATGTATTTGTGGTTCTTCCTGCTTTCATTTCTGAAGTGGATCTCTAGTTTCAAAGCATTATGATCAGAGAATATGGTTGGTATTATTTGAACTCTCTTATATTTCTTGAGACTATCTCTGTGTCTCAGTATGTGGTCGATTCTTGAGAAGGTTCCATGTGCACTAGAGAAAAATGTATAAGCAGCTGTTTGAGGATGGAAGGGTCTGTAAATGTCAATTATGTCCAGCTGGTTTAATGTGTCATTTAAGGATGTTATTTCCTTATTGATTTCCTGTTTGGATGATGTGTCCATATCCAACAGTAGGGTATGTAGGTCCCCTACTATAATGATGTTTTGGTCTGTTTCTCCCTTTAGTTCTGTTAGTAATTGCTTTATATATTTCAAGGGCTACTGATTGGGTGCATAGATATTAATAAGTGTTATGTTTTTTTGAAGCATGATTTCATTCATCATTATGAAGTGTCCCTCATCTTTTTTATTTTGAAGTCTATTTCATCTGATATTAGTACTGCCACTCCTGCTTTTCTCTGAATGTTATTTGCTCGAAATATCATTTTCCACTCTTTCACTGTGAGTCTATATTTGACTTTGGAACTGAGATGTGTCTCCTGGAGGCAGCATATGGTTGGGTTTTGGTTTTCATCCATTCAGCAACTCTGTGACTTTTAATTGGTGAATTCAGTCCATTTACATTTGGGGTGATTATGAAATATAAAGTCTTCTTATAGCCATTTTATGTTTTGTTTTCCGGTAGCTCTGTGTTTCTATTGCGTCCTTGTCCATGTGTTTTTGTTTTCTTTATTTTGGTTGGCTTTTGTCAATCTTGCCTCTGGTTATTCCTGTTTTATGTTATATACTTCAGTTCTAAATTCTTGGTGTGTGGTTATGAATATGAAAAAAATAGTTATAAATATACAGTCGTGCATTTTCTTCTGTACATACCTTATCTCCATTCCCTTTATGAATGTGGATCTTAGAATCCTCCCCTTTTCAGTCATTGTTGTCTCAATTTGTCTCTATGTATGCTGAACATTCATTACTATATTGTTATAACAATTCACTTATTATTTAAGCTATAATGCCTTGTTCTTTATAAGGGTTACACTCCTCTGCTTCTATCTGCCTGATAGTCACTTACTCCTAATTATGCATTGTTGTTGTTGCTGTTATTTTGTTTTAGGTGAGCTGACCCCTTTCAGTATGTCTTGTAGTGCAGGCCTGATAGTGAAGAATTCCCTTACTTTTTGTATGTCTGGAAAAGTCTTAATGTCTTCTTCATATCTAAAGGAGAGCTTAGCTGGATACATTATTCTAGGCTGGTAGTTCCTTTCACTTAATAGTTTAAATACTTGTTTCCATTCTTTTCTGGCTTGTAAGGTCAGTGAAGTCTGATGATAATCTAATGGGTTTTCCTTTATATGTTACTGTTTTCTTCTCTCTGACTGCCTTGAGAATTCTATCTTTGTCATTGATTTTTGATAATTTGAATACAATGTGTCTTGGTGAAGGCCTTTTTGGGTTGAGATAATTGGGTGGTCTTTGACTTCTTGAATTCCAAGCTACAGCTCACTCCTTAGTTTTGAGGAATTCTCATCCACTATTCATCTAAAAATTCTTTCTAGTCCCTGCTCCTTTTCCTCACATTCAATAATGCCTCTTCTTCTTATGTTTCCTCTTCTGATAGTATCAACTAGTTCTTGTATTTATCTTTTACTACTTTTCATTCTTCTGTCTCTTTCTTCTTCCTTCTGATGCATTTCTAGATTTCTGTCTTCAATATTACTGATTCTTTCCTCTATTTGATCAACTCTGTTTCCCAGGCTTGCTATTTCATTTTCAACTCTTGCAATGTGCTCCTCATCTCCGTAATATCTATGCTGTTCTTTCCAGTTTCAATCTATTTACTCTGCTCATCTAATTGTATTTTTAATTCCTGAAATCGTTGATAAGATTTGTTTTGGATCTCATGGGGTTTTTTTAGAAGTACCATCCTGAAGTCTTTGTCATTTAAGTAGCATATTTCTATATCTGCAAGCTTATTTTCTGGAGATTTTTCTCTTTCTTTCTGAGCTGCCTTGTCATCTTGATTGCTCATGGTGTTTAATGAACTATTTCTCTGCCCGTGCCTTAATGGAATTGTATTCTGTTGTTTTTCCAGAAAGATCTATTAAATAAAGATATCTGTTTAACCTGCTGCAAGAAGGTGCTCTTTTTTTGGTTTCCATAGGTGGCGTCTAAGCCTCTTGGATCCCTAGCAATTTTGGTAGTGTTTTCTCAGATTCTCCTGGGGCTCAGCAGTGCTTGGTCCAAGGGTAGGGGGTGAGAGGCCCTCTCAGTTGGGGGTAGAGGCTGTGGCTTAGCTTCCGTTTTGCAACCGTTTTGCAACTGGGGCTGGTAAAAATCAGCTGTTGTTTCTCTGCAGTCCCGCCTTGCTTCTCTGCTTTCTGCTTTGATTACCTGGCCCTCTTGTCTGCTGTGTACAAGCCCAGCACTTCTAGGCATGGTTGTTCAGAAAAGTCGCTGTGCCTTCACCCCTCTTTCTCCTCCTACAGGAAACTCAGATAGCTGTGAGAGGCAGCTTCTTTATTACTCCCAGTCCTCCGACCAACACCCGGGGTTCTGACCTGTGGTAGCTCTTATGCACAGATCTCATGCTCAGATGTGCTGGTGTTCAGTTTGGGTGGGTTCTTTTGTTGAGTTTTAGATGTTCAGCTTATTGTTGTCACAAGGGGAGAGATCTAGGGATGTCTCTCATCCACCACGTTTCCGCCAAATCTCTTAAAATCTTTTTTAAAAAACAGATTTTGCGTCATTTGTAGCAACATGTATGAACCTGGAGAACATTATGCTAAGTGAATGAGCCAGACACATAAAGACAAATACTGCATGATATCACTTATATGTGGAATCTAAAAAGTCAAATCATTGATATTTATTCATTTTCTTTATATGTATCTCTCTCACATTTTTTGTTCATTCTTTATTTGATGGATAGGTTGTTTTCATATTGTGGCTATTGTGAATAACGCTGTAACGAACAGAGGAGTGCAAACATCTCTTTGAGATCATTTCATTTCCTTTGATTTCATTTCCTTTGATATATATCCAGAAATGGGATTGCTGGATCTTACGGTAGTTCTTTGTTTACTTTTTTGAGGAATCTCCATTTTGTTTTCTAGAATTTACCATTTTATATTCTCACCAACAATGTTTATGGCTTCCCTCCTTTCCACATTTTCATCAACACTTGTTATCTTTTGTCCTTTTTATAATAGCCATCCTAATAGGGTGAGGTGAGATCTCATTGTGGTTTTGATTTTCACTTCCTTGATTTGTGAAGTTGAACATCTTTTCATATATTTATGTGAAAGATCCATAAAAAATAATTAATAAACTAGACTTCATTAAATTTCAAAACTTTTGTTCTGCTAAAATTAAGAGAATAAAACTGGGAAAAAATATTTGCAAAAGACACATCGGATAAAGAACCATTATCCAAAATATACAAAGAACTCTTAAAATTCAACAGTAAGAATACAAACAAACCAATTAAAAATGGCCCGAAGACTTTAATGAATACCTCACCAAAGAAAATATTCAGATGGCAAATAAAAATATAAAAAGATACTCCACATCATTTGTCATCACAGAAATATAAATTAAAACAACAGAGAGATACTACTACATACCTATTAAAATGGCCAAAATCGGTAACACTGACAACACCAAACTCTGGCATGGATGTAAGCAAGAACTCCTATTCATTGTTGGTGGGAATGCAAAATGCTACAACCACTTTGAAAGACAGTCTGGTGGTTTTTTACAAAGCTAAACATACTCTTATCATACAATCCAGCAATTATGATCCTTGGTATTTACCCAAAAGAACTGAAAACTTATATCTACACAAAAACCTGCACATGGATGTTTATTGCAGCTTTATTTATAATTCCAAAAACTTGGAAGTAACCAAGATGTTCTTCAGTGGTGAATGAATAAATAACCCATGGCACATCCAGATGATGGAATATTATTCAGCACTAAAAAGAAATGATGAAACCATGAAAAGACATGGAGGAAAACTAAATGCATATTACTAAGTGAAAGAAGTCAATCTGAAAAGTCTACATACTGCATGATTCCAACTATATGATATTCTGGAAGAGGCAAAACAATGGAGTAAAAAGTTAAAAGGTCAGTGTTTGCTAGGGTTTGAGGTGGGGAGGGATAAATAGGAGAGGGATAAATAGAGGATTTTTAAGGCGATAAAAATACTCTGTATGATACTATAAAAATAGATAATTGTTATTACACATTTGTACAAACCCATAGAATGTAATAATAAACTGCAATACGACTATGAACATTGAGTGGTTGTGATGTGTAGGTATAACAATGTAAGAAATGTACCACTCTCATTGGAGATGTTGGTAATGGAGAATTCTATGCTTGTTTGGAGTCAGAGATTACAGGCATACCTCAGAGAGACATAGTTTCTGTTCCAGACCACCACAGTAAAGTGACCATCACAATAAAATGAGTCACTTTTTTTTTTGGTTTTATAGTGCATATAAAAATTATGTTTACACTGTACCATAGTCTATTAAGTGTGCAATGGCATTTTGTCTTAAAAAGTACATACTTTAAAGAATAATTTATTGCTTAAAAATGTTAACCATCCTCTAAGCCTTCAGCAAGTCATACTTTTTTGCTGGTGGAGGATCTTGCAACAATGTTGATGACTGCTGACTGACTAGGGTGGTGGTTGTTGAAGATTGGGGTGATTGTGGCAACTTTTAAGAATAAGATAACAATAAAGTATGCAGCAGCAATTGAATCTTTCTTTCATAAAGAATTTCTCTATAACATGATGTGGTTTGATAGCATTTTACCCACATAACATTTTTCAAAATTAGAATCAATCCTATCAAATCATGCCATTGCTTTATCTATTAAGTTTATGTAATATTCTAAGTCCTTTGTTTTTATTGCAGTAATCTTCATAGCATCATTACCAGGAGTAGATTCCATCTCAAGAAAACACTTTCTTTCTTCATCTCTAAGAAGCAAGTTCTCATCTGTTAAAGTTTTATCATGAGAGTGCAGCAATTTAGTCATATCTTTAGGTTCCACTTCTAATTCTCTTGCTATTTTTGTATCTTCAGTTACTTCCTCCACCAAAGTTTTAAAACACCTCAAACTCATCCATGAGGGTTAGAATCAACTTCCTCCAAACCCCTATTAATGTTGATATTTTGACCTCTTCCCGTTAATGTTCTTAATGGCATCTAGAATGTTGAATATTTTCCAGAAGATTTTCAATTGACTTTTTCCAGATCCATGAAAGGAATCCTCTTTATAATGCTATAGCCTTACAAAATGTATTTCTTAAATAATAATACTTGAAAGTTAAAATTGCTTCTTGATCCACAGTAGCAGAAAGGATGTTGTGTTAGCAGGCATGAAAACAACATTAATCTCATTGTACATTTCCATCACAGCTCTTGGGTGACCAGATGCATTGTTGATGAGCAATGTTTTGAAAGAATTTTTTTTCTGAGGTCTCAACAGTAGGCTTAAAATTTTCAGTAAACCATGTTTTAGATAGATATGCTGTCATCCAAGCTTGTTGTTTCATTTATAGAGCACAGACAGAGTAGATTTAGCATAATTTTAAGGGACCTATGATTTTTCTGAATGGTAAAGGAACATTGGTTTCAGCTTAAAGTCACCAGCTGCAATAAACCCTAACAAGAGAATCAGCCTGTGCTTTGAAGCCAGGCATTGACTCTCCTCTCTAGCTATGAAAGTCTTACAAGGCATCTTCTTCCAATATAAGACTGTTTCATCTACATTGAAAGTCTGTTGTTTAGTGTATCTGATTTCATTAATTATCTTAGCTAGATATTCTGGAAAACTTCTGGCAGCTTCTAAAACAGCACTTGCTGCTTCAACTGCTTCACCTTGTACTTTTATGTTATGGAGAAGCCTTTTTTCTTAACTCTTATGAACCAACCTCTGCTAGCTTCAAACTTTTCTTCTGCAGATTCCTCAGTTCTCTCAGCCTTTATAGAATTAAAGAGAATTAGGGCCCGTCTCTGGATTAGGCTTTGGCTTAAAAAAATGTTGTAGCTGGTTTGATCTCCTAACCAGACCACTAAAACTTTCTCCATATCAGCAATAAAGCTGTTTCACTTTCTTATTATTCATGTCTTCACTGGAGTAGCACTTTTAATTTCCTTCAAAAAAATTTTTTATATTAACAACTTGGCTCACTATTTGGCACAGAAGGCCTTTTGGCTTATCTTGGTTTTTGACGTGCCTTCTTCACTAACCTTAATCATTTCTATCTTTCGATTTAAAGTGAGAGACATGTGACTTTCCTTTCACTTGAACACTTAGAGATCATTGTATGGTTATTAATTAGCCTAATTTCAATATTGTTGTTATTCAGGGAATAGGGGGGCCTGAGGAATGGGAAAGAGATTGTGAAATAGTGGTTGGTGGAGCAGTCATTCCACACATAACATTTATTAATTAAGTTTGTCATCTTACACGGGTACAGTTTGTAGTGTCCAAAACAATTACAACAGTAATTTCAGAGATCACTGAACACAGATCACCATAACAAATATAATAATAATGAAAATGTTTGAAATATTATGGGAATTACCAAAATGTGACACAGACACACGAAATGAGCAATGCTGTTGGAAAAATGGTGCCAATAGACCTGCCTGACACAGGGTTGTCACAAAACTTCAATTTATAAAAACCTGCAATGTCTGTGCAATGCAGTAAAGTGAAGTGACATTAAACAAGGTATGCCTAGCATGTGGAGAAAGAAAGATAGTCATAGTCAGGCTCTCTCTCAACACCCGTAGCTAACTTCCTAGTGGAGGAACCTCAGCACTTTTTCCCTTATGTAACCATGTGCCCAAAACCCGTGCATGAGCTTCTAACTTGTCAGTGTGCCATTATTGTTTAAGCTGTATATAAAAGGCACTGCCACCATGCAAGGCTGTCTGTGTCCTACCTGGATAATCCTGCCACCCCTGAGCAGTTGGCTGTGCCCTTGCTGGAATAAAGAGCTATGTCGCAGTGCCTACAGCTCCCTGCATTTTCTTCCAACTGCCCGAGCTTCGTACCCTTTACCCCAGAACAGTGAATCTGCAGCAACACACCTATATATGGAACCTCTACCTTCCTCTCAATTTTTATATGAACACAGAACTGCTCTAAATATGTAATCTTAATAATTTTTTTTAAAAGCTGACATTTAGAGTGACCATGAAAGTTTAAATTTTCCACATCCTTGCCAACACATATTATCTGACTTTTGAATGTAGCACGTGGTTTTGACTTACATTTTTTTGATGACTAATAATGTGGAGCATCTCTTCACGTGCTTATTGTCCATCTTTTTTTCTTTAGAAATGTTTATTTAGAATGTTTTATATCTATTCAGAATATTTTAATTAGGTTATTAATCTTTTTATTATTGAGTTATAAGAGTTCTTTATGTATTATACATACAAGTCCTTTACTGAATATACAATCAATAAACATTTTCTCCTTTTCTTTTCAGTTTCTTGATGATGTCCTTCGAAGCACAAAAGTTTTTAGGTTTGATGAGATTCAATTTATTTATTATTTCTATTTTTGATTGAGCTGGTGTCATATTTAGGAATTCATTGGCAGATCCAAGTTTATGAATATTTACTACTTTTAATAAATCTTTTCTTCTAAAGATTTATGTTTTCTCTTGCATTAAATTTTGAACCATTGTGAGTTGATTTTTGTATACAATATGAGGAAATGGTCCAATTTAATTTTTTTGCATGTGACTATCCAGTCGTTTCAGCACCAATTGCTTAAAACCCTAATGAAGGTCTTGATACACACAAAAAAATCAGTTGTCTTTAGAGAAATTGGTTTATTTCTGGACTCTCAATTCTATTTCATTGCTCTCTGGTTTATCTCTGTGCCAGTACCACTAGTTTGCCAGTGCTTTGTAGTAAGTTTTGAAATCAGAAAGTATGAGACCTCCTGTTTTATTCTTTTTTCTCAGGATTGTTTTTGGTTATTCTGGTACCTTGCAATTCCACAAAAATTTTAGAATAAGCTTGTTAGTATCTACAAAAATTTAGCAGAGATTCTAATAGAGACTGTGTTGAATCTCATTTTGTGTTTAAAATCATTTTGATGAGTATTGCCATCTTAACAGTGTTAAGTTTTCTAATTCATGAACATAGGATGTTTTGCTATATTTTTAGATCTTTTAAAATTTCTTTTAACAATATTTTGTAGTTTTTTGAGTGTAAGTTCTGCATTTATTTTGTTAAATTTATTTCTAAGGAAAATTGACAAATATAACTGTATATGTTTGAAGTTTACAACAAGATGATTACACTGTAGAATGGTTACCAAGATCAATATAATTAACACATTCATTGCCTCACATAGTTTACATGGTTAACTCTTTGTGTGTATGTGTGTGTTATAAATGCTTAAAGTCTACTCTCAGCAACCTTCAAGTACACAACACTGCACCATTAACTATATACAACATACTGTACATTAGTTCCCTAGAACTTATTTTCATTAACTGAAAACATGTACACTTCAACCTATATCATCCTATTTCTACTTCCCCCCCAGCACCCCTGTCAACCACAATTCTGTTCCTGTGTCTATGAACCTGTTTTTTTTTAAGATTCCACACATAAGCAATATCATATAATGTAGTGTCCTCCAGTTCTAGCCATGTTGTTGCAGTTGGTAGGATTTCCATTTTTATGAATGAAAAAGATAGACAATAAGATTTATCATCTATCTATCTATCTATCTATCTATCTATCATCTCTATCTATATCTATATTTATATCTACTTATATCTATCATCTATCATCATCTATCATAGTTTCTCATATATATATGAAAAAATATATATATATAACTCTATGTATTTTAACTTAAACCATTTATTTTTAGAGTAATTAGTAATAAGTAGAACTTACTATCACATTTTAATTGTTTTTAGATTCTTTTGTAGTTCCTTTGTTCTTTTTTTTTTCTTGCTGTATTTCCTTGTGACTTAATGGATTTTTGTAATGTTACGTATCATTTGGTTTTATCTATTATAAGTTTTTGCTCTGTGGTTACTATAAGGCTTTTAACATACATCTATTTGAAGCTGATAACAGCTTAAATTTAATTGCATAAAAAGTTCTACACATTTACCTGCCCTGTTATTTATGTTATTGTCCCAATTTATACCTTTTATTAGTGAATCCATTAAAATAATGCTACTACAGTTATTTTTAACACTTTTATTTCTTAACCTGTATGCTAGAGTTCAACGTGATTTACACACCACTATCGCAATATTGAAGTACTTTGAATTTGACTATATGTTTTCCTTTACTAGTGAATTTTATACTTTCATAGATTTTCATATTACTAATTAGTATTCTTCCATCTCAACTTGAAAAACTTCCTTTAGCATTTCTTGTAAGGCAAATCTAGTGGCGATACATTTCTTCACCTTTTGTTTATCCAGAAAAGTATTTATATTACATTGTTTGAAAGGTTTCTGTGCTGAATATTCTTGGTTGACAATTTTTTTTCTACCACTTTAAACATATCATCTTTCCACTCTCTCCTGTCCTACAAGGTTTCTACTGAGAATTTCTTGATAGCCTTATCAGGAGTTCTTTGTGAGTGATGAGTCTTTTTTTCTTGCTGTTTAAAAATTTTTTTATCTTTGAATTTTGAAAGCTTGATTATAATGTGTCTCAGTGAAGATCTCTTTAAATTAAAACTATCTGGAGATCTTAGAGCTTCATGTACAGAGATGGCTATCTATATCTCTCCCCAGATTAGTAATATTTTTAGGTACTATTTCTTTAAATCAGTTTTTTTTTGGTCTCTTTCTCTCTCTCTCTCATTCTCAGACTCTCATAATGTTCATATTGTTTCTTCTGATGATACCCCATAATTCATGTAAGCTTTCTTTACTCTTATTCATTTTAATTTCTTTATTCTCTTCTGATTGTATAATATCAAAAGATATGTCTTAATATTAAATGATTCTTCTGCTTGGTTGAGCTTAATATTGAAGCTCTTCATTGCATTTTTAAAAAATTTTATTCATTGTGTTCTTCAGCTTCAGAATTTCTGTTTAATGCTTTTTTAAAAATTTCTACCTCTTTGTTGAAATTTTTATTTTCTTCACATATGGTTTACCTAAGCTCATTGAATGCTCTGTGTTCTTTTGGCTCCCACTGAGCTTTCTTTAAATAATTATTTTGAAATCATTTTCAGATAACTTGCAGATCTCCATTTCTTTGGAAGCAATTACCAGAAAGTTATTGTGTTTTTTTGGTGGTGTCATTTCCTTGCTTTTTTGTGTCTCTGATGGCTTTGCACTGATGTCTCAACATTTGAGGGCACAGTCAGCTCTTCTGCCATTTTAAGCTTGCTTCAATGGGAAAAGATTTTCATGTGAAAGTGGCTGTGATGGCGCCAGTTGATTGGGATGCAGCATCTTGGCTCCTTGGAAAGCACAATGAAAAGTCCCTGTGCAGGTCCACCAGTTTAGTTCAATATCAGCCATTCTGTGGTGGTTTTCTGTGACCAAAATTTCAGAGGTTCTGTGGGTGGCAGTATTGGGTTGGGCTGTTGGGATCCACAGAGGCAAAGGCTTCCTGGGTCTTTCTGTCCTCCTTTTTTGCCCACGTATGGAAGTTCTAGTTTAGTATCCTTCTTGGTACCTGCTGTAGTCTTCTGTAACTGGGCTAGGATTTGGGGGTCAGTTCTATAAAGAGCTAATAAGGAGCGTCTTGGGGCACAGATGAGTTTTTTGAGTCAGTGGCACTGATGTCTAAGGTGTGGATGTTTGCAAATGTTTCATGAAATTGGAATCTCGGTCTCAGGGGCTCTCTGCAGTGATTCTGACAGCTCCAGAGCAGACAAGGGTATTATACAGAAGCAGCATGAGTACTCTGATGACAAGGTACAGCAGTGGTGTGGCCCCAGGGGGCAAGGTGCAGTACCACAGCCTGGGGATGGTGGATCAAAGATCTAACTCTGGCCTTGGAAGGATTCACAGGACAGAAAAAACATGCTCTGTTAAAACTATATGTCGAGGCACATGGGGTGGAGGCTTAGGGCAGCAGCAATAGTACTGCCAGCAATGATGGTTCAGAGAGGCCACCTAGGACAGGAGTGGTGCTCAAGATAGTGGAGGCTTCCCTGATAATGGGACAAAGCCATGATCTGGGGCTCAAGTGAAGTACAGAGCAGTGACAGCTCTGGTCTTATATATGATGAGGTGCCATGGTATTCTGATACCAGACAGTGGGGCACTGCAGGAATTGGGGTCCCTGAAAATAGGTCTCCCTTCAGTGACAGCTTCAACCCTGGAGAGAAAATGGGGGAGAGGGATTCCAGGTAGCTTTGTCAGCTGGGATCACTGTTGGTGAAGACTGTGGGAGACCTCTGTAGCAAAAGCTGCAAACATCCACACTAATGAGGTTTAGTGGGGTTCTCCTGCTCCTATTTTCCCTGTGGAGTATATTTTCTCTTGGGAGATCCTTCCTGGAACCATGCTGCTCTGGACTGGGTAATGGGGTGACATAAGTAAAATTCTTCCTGTAGTTTTCTATGTAATCATCTTTGATTTTTGAGCTCCGCAGATTCTTTGTTGCATTCTAGAATTTTCTCTGAGCTATTTTGTTTGGTCTGTAGTTGTTTATTTATTGTTTTTGTGGGGAGACAAACATTGGTACTTCTTAACCCTCCATCTTACTGACATCATCTCTCTCAGTTTCTTAAGGTGCAAGGTTAAATTATTGATCTTCAAAATCTTACTTTTTCTTAATGTAGATATTTACAGCTATAAAATTTCCTCTAAGCACTGTTTTTGTGGTATCCCATAAGTTTAATATATTGTGTCTTCATTTTCATTCATTCAAAGTATTTTCTGATTTCCTTTTGGTTTCTTATTTGACCCATTGGTTATTTAGAAATGTGTTGTTTAATTGCTACATATTTATTTCATTTTCCCTGTTTGATTTTTAATTTTATTCTATTGGCATCAGAAAATATATTGTGTAATATTTTTATCCTTTTAAATATGTTGAAGTTTGTTTTATCACCTACCACATGGTCTACTCTGAAAAACATTTTATGTGCACTTGAGAAGAATGTCTATTTTGTTGTTGGGTGGAATGTTCTACAGATGTTGATTAGGTCTGGTTGGTTTATAGTTTTATCTAAGTTTCTATTCCTTTGTTAATCTTCTGACTAGTTGTTCTATCCATTATTGAAAGTAAAGTATTGAAGTCTCTAACTATTATTTTTGAATTTTTTATTTTTCTCTTAATTTTTGACAAGTTTTTACTTCATGTATTTTGGTATTCTGTTATTAACTGCATATATGTTTGTAATTGTTATATCTTCTGATAGAGCAATGCTTTCATCATTATAAAATGTTCCTTTTTAACTCCTGTAAGATTTTTTATTTTAAAGTCTATTTTGCCTATTAGTTTAGCCATCCTAGCTTTCCTGTGATTGCTGCTTACATGATGTGCTTTTTTCCTTTTTTCCTTTTTTGTTTTTCTGTTTGTTTGTTTTTAATCTATTTGTGTCTTTGAATATAAAGTGTCTCTTATAAACAACATACAGTTGGGTTTAAATGTGTCATTTAATTTTTTGTTCTCTATGTTTCATATCTTTTTGGTTCCTTTATTGCACCTTTACTATACTTTTACATTGAGTAAATATTTTTTAATGTAGTATTTCAATTAAATAAGGATATGTATCTAATATATATATATATACATATATATATGTATGTGTATGTGTATATATATATATATATATATATATCAGTGATCAATCTAAGGTTTACAATGTACATATTAACTTAAAGTAATCAGTTTTAGTATAATGCTAGCTTAATTTTAGTAATATGTAGAACTGTTCTTCCTACAAAGCTCTATTCCCTTTCTCCCTATTATATGGTATTGTTGTTATGTGTATTACATCTATTTATGTTGTAAACAAAGTATATTTTTGTAATGATTACTTTAGTATCTGTCATTATTTCCTTAGCTTGTTATAGCTTTGCTCCCACCCCTTTTTTGTTTTGTTATTGCCAAATATATTTCTATATATAACTATTATAAACCCATAGAATATTATATATTTATTTTTTGCATTTATTTTCAAATCAGTTAAGAGAAGAATTGAAAAAAAAACATTTATAGGTAATAATTACATAATTACCTTTAACAGTGATATTTGTTTGTACAGTTTCAAATGACCATCTCAAGATCTTGCTCTCACTTGAGGATCTTCCTTTAGTCTTTTTTTGTAAAGCTATATATTTGAAAACATATTACTTTACACCCAAAAAATAAAGGTCCCATTCCATGATTCTATGTTAGTGCTAATAGTCATTCTGGCTAACTCTTGAATGACAATGAGCACAGTTACCTCAATAGTTTCAACAAACAATGTCCTTGTTTTACCTGTTAAGAAATGTTTGAAAAAGAATTCAAAAAGGACTAGTACTTTTATTATTTTATAATATTTGGTCATATTAAAGAATTATTTTCCTTTGGATAATTAAAAATTTTATCTTTATTTTTTTTTTATTGAAGTCAGTTTTCAGGCCATTCCCTTCTCCTTTCAGTAATTATTTTCAGTTGCTGAAATAATTAATGACAGTGGAATAAAAATTAAGTGTTTATTTATATTATCATATTCCATGAACCAGTTAGATGTTAACATGAGAAATCATATTATTCAGTCCCTTAATTTTGCTAACGAAAAAATAGGAACTCAAAAGAGTTTCATTGGACCAAAAGTGTATATCAGGGGTCAGATTTCAGATCTCATAACAGTGAACACAATGCTTTTTCTACCATACAATATTTATTAACTAACTGAACTCCAGAATAATTCTGATTAAGTAAAATATTGCTTTGTATTGGAAAGATATTGGAAAAGGAAATATTAAGTTGAGGGTGTGAAAGCTATAGAATGAAAGTTCACTCAGTTTTAATTCCAGATACTCTTCTGATCTCAGATAAATTTATATTTTAATTTCTGGAGTTTGAACTTAGGCAGAACTGGGTTTGAATTCTAATAATTATAATTTTATATCTCTTAAACTCACTAATTCTTGGTATTCTGTTCGCTTATTAATTAATCAGATATTTACTGAATGCTAAGAACTACTCCAGGCACTGAAGATTCAGTAGTTAACAAAAATGCAAGTCTGTCATGATTATTATTGATAGATAACACATCTAGAAATATTAGAAGTACTTCTTCACTAGAGCAAAATAATTTCTATGTGATATGACTTCCTCAAATTGTCCTATGAGAATCAGTAGGTAGGATCATGGACTTTTCCACAATTACCATCTCATTCACCATAGGTACTCATGCATCACTAGCAGGGAGAGATTGGCATCATTTCCTTCTTATTTATTTATATAATTATTTATTTATATTAAATTTATTAGAGGGACATTGGTTAATAAAAGTACCTAAGTTTCAAGCATACAATTCTAGAATACATTATGTGTATAGTGCATTGTGTATTCACCACCCAAAGTCAAATCTCCTTCTGTCAGCATGTATTTGACCTCCTTTACCCTTTTCTACCTTCCTTCATCCCCCTTTGCCTCTGGTAACCACTATATCATTGTCTGTGTCTATGAGTTTTTGTTCGTTTGTTTGTTTTGTTCCTTTGTTGCTTTCAGTTTTATATGAGTGAAAAAATAAACAGGGACTTTCCACAGGTGCATGACAAATATCAGGTACCCTCCCCTCCCCAATCTAACACTAAATAATTAAATCCTCACTTTCTATTCTGCTTCACAACTATAGAATGTGTGTGATTTTTGTTTTTGTTTGTGAAGATTCTGGCTTTTGTTTTGTTTTTGTCCTTCACATGGCGATTAATTTCTTTCCATAAAACTAGCTGTTCCTCTCACTACTTACTGGTCATCCTACCCCTTTTCTACCTTTTCCCCAAGACCTGAGATTAAATCAAACTATCTTAGTAGATACATCTGCTAGAGATGAATGATGCTGCTTCACTTTCTATTTCTATTGGTTGAAGAGAAAGGTTGATGAAGGGATGGGGATTTCCAGGAATGCTTTTTATTTTTAAAAGGCCTCAGTGCATAATTCTAGAATGTCTTCTCAGAAAGGAATTAATCTGAACCTGAATTAACTGATGAGGCAGATTCTGGATTTGAGGGCATAGCCTGTAAGTGCTAACTCTGAAAAGAAAGATTCATGCCTTCTAAAATGACTCTTTCTCCTCTTCATCAAATGATATATTTCCTAGCACAGTTTTGAGAGTATTAGTGCTCAGCAAATCCAAATCCTCCATTCTAATTATCACTTCCTCAACTTGTAACTATAGTGGGATTACCAAAATTAATTTTTGGTTCATTTGCATCTACAATTATATAATTCTTTTGCTTTGATGGGGTGGTTCTAATGTAGGGAGGAGGCTAGAAAACTAAATGTTAAATCAAGCTATATTCAGAGATTGCAATGTGCTGATCAGCCCTTCAGCCAGACCACAAGGAAACTCACAGAACAAAGGAAGGTTTCTGCTGGAATTGCTAACACAGTTTACCCATACCCTGAAGGGAAAATAGGAAAACAGTATTTTTAAGTCCCACCCTACACAAAATAAACACAACCATCCTTCTCTGTGACTAAAATTATGCAGGAAACTATAGGTCTAAGGCTGGGAATTGCCAGCAAGCCTTTCTCACTACATACTCTTATCCTTTCACACTGTATACCCACACCATCAAAGAAAAATGGGTAAACAAAGTTTTTAAACTGTAATTCATAGAAACTAAGAATGATATATAAACTGAATTCCCTGAACACTTGGGGTTCCTCTCAGTGTCTTTTTCTCAGCCCCTCTTATTGTCTCTGTCCCTCTCTCTCTCCCTCTGAGTCTCTCTCAGGCTCTCTCACTCTTTGTTTCTGAGAGGAGATCATGCTCTGTCTATGGAGTGTTAACCTTTCTCTAATAAACTTTCTTTTTGACTCTAACTCTGGTGAGTACTTGAATTCTTTGCTGCAGCCAGTAAAGAACACTTCCTCTCTTACCGCAGAGTTACTCGGGGGAATTTACGCTATTCTCCATCAGTTCCCCTCTGTATATCTGTTCCCATTTCTTAAGAAAACCTTTTCTCTCATATCAGCTAAGCTTTTCTCCCTGCCTGCATTTTTCATTCTTTGTTTTCCCTACTTGTCATTGTATTATTGGTTTTTTTTTTTACCCCTCTGCTCCCTTAATCAACCTGAATTATATTCCTTTTCCTCTTTTTATAAATCTTAACTTTCTCACATACACAAAGAACTCCAATCTTGAATTGTTAAGGTTCTTATAGAATTGTAAAACATTTTAACATTTTTCCTGCATTTGAAAATTAATGGCTATACCTTACTATAAATATATGTTATGAACAAATTTATTAAAGCTATTTTTGCAGTGTATTATAGCAAGATTATATAGACTCTGAACTCAAAGGAAACAAGACTGATCTTATTCCTCCTTGTAACTTGAAGAATGCTTTGCATAGTTGTAGCACTAATACATTTTCATTAAATTTCTATTCCCCAAAGAGAATATTTTTTTCTTTTTGAAGTCAGGATATAATTCTCATATTTCTACTATCACTTCCAAAATGGTATAAAATATTATTTGCTGAGCTGTTATAAAGATTAAATGAGATAACTGAAAAAGGTTTAATCAGGGCCTAGAATTATTGATTTTGATTTCATTCTTCATCATTGGACCTGTACTTTCTCATGATAACCAGCAGGTAGAGAGATGGCCCTCAATATCTTTCTCTGCCTCACTTATTCTCTCTTTTTCTTTCTCCCCTCCATCCTCTTAATATTCTCCTCTCCACCGAGATTAATTTTCTGCCAGCAATGAGATGCTAGCTAGCATCATAGCAATTTCCTTTTCATTTAATCTTGGCCAGGTGATTTCCAACAATGCCTAAACAGAAACATGTATCTTAATATAGTATTCTATACTCGTCTAAACAGGCTTGAAAACCAAAAGGGGGGGTCTTGGGAACTCACTGTGTAATTCACAACCCACCCCTACTCCACTTTCCTACAGGATCTTGAAACTAGACTAATACTAGGACTATTGCAGTAACATTATTTAGTGGAGACAAGTGATGTTACTTAACCCATTGGATGTATAGGAAGGAAACTGCTAAGTAATAGAAATATTCAAAAAGTGACCTTGCCCAACAAATTGACCTGCTCCATCCTAAAAGAAAGGGTCAAGGACCCAGGATAAAAAAAGCAATCTGGGATTCTGAATCTTTGGAAGCTACTCCTGAAAGAAAAAAAGGGTTCTATAAAGATCTATATTTTCTTTCCTTACTTATCCAATGGTGTAAGTTTGTAAAGACACAAGACATTGAGTAGTAATACAGCTCTCTAGTTTCACTGTCACTGCTTTGTCTTGTTGCTCTTCTTATACTTATGTCACACCAGGGTTACCAACAGTTGATTTTGCTGCTTTGCATTTGTACATTTCTTTTTAATATTTAGTTTGGGTTTTATTTTTATTTTTTTTAATTAAGTTTATTGGGATAACATTGGTTAATACAATTATATAATTTTTAGTTGTACATTATATTTTAACATCTATATATTCTATTGTGTGTTTATCACCCAAAGTCCACTTTTCCATATATTTGATCCTCTTTACCCACTCACCCTCCCCCTACCCCCCTATATTTGACCCCCTTTATCACATTTACTTCACCCCTCCTCCCCCAACCTCTATCCTCTGGTAACCACTATTCTATTGTCCATGTCCATGAGTCTCTGTTTGTTTATCCTGTTCCTTTGTTGCTTTTAGGTTTATATCCCAAATATAAGTGATATCATGTGATTTTCAACTTTTTCTGTCTGGCTTATTTTACTGAGCATGATTATCTCGAGCTCCATCCATTTTCTTGCAAATGGCAATATTTCATCTCTTCTTATGGCTGAGTAATATTCCATTGTATATATGTACCACAGCTGCTTTAGCCAATCATCTATCCTAGGATACTTCAGTTGCTTCCATATCCTGGCCACTGTGAATAATGCTGCTATGAACATTGGTGTGCAAATATCTTTGGATATGAGTTTTTAAGTGTTTGGGGTAAATACCCAGTAGAGAGATTGCTGGATCATATAGTAGATCAATTATTAGTTTTTTGAAGAAACTACATACTGTTTTCCATAGTGGCTGACAGAATTTGCAGTCCCACCAGCATGTATGGAGGATTCCTTTTTTCTCCTCATCCTCTCCAGCATTTGCTATTACTTGTTTTGTTGATTATAGCCATTCTAACAGGTATGAGATGGTATCTAATTGTGGTTTTGATTTGTATTTCTCTAATAGCTAGTGATGTTGAGCATCTTTTCATATGTTTGTTGGCCATTTGTATGTCCTCTGGAGAGAAGTGTCTGTTCATATCCTCTGCTCATTTTTTTTTGATTGGATCATTTGGGTTTTTTTTGTTGTTGTTATTGAGTCATATAAGTTCTTT
This sequence comes from Macroglossus sobrinus, assembly GCA_004027375.1. Classification (NCBI taxonomy): domain Eukaryota; kingdom Metazoa; phylum Chordata; class Mammalia; order Chiroptera; family Pteropodidae; genus Macroglossus; species Macroglossus sobrinus. Next base: position 45,249 of record PVKZ01005084.1, read on the forward strand.
GTATATTTTGGATATTAGGCGCTTATCGGAGGCATTGCCTGCAAATATATTTTCTCATTACCTTGTTGACAGTTTCTTTTGCTGAGCAGAAGCTTTTTAGTTTAAAGTAGTTCCATTCATTTATTTTTGCTTTACGTTTCTTGCCTTTGAGGTCAAATTCATAAAATCCTCTTTAGGTCCAAGGTCCTTGAGTTTAGTTCCTATGTTTTCTTCTATAAATTTTATTGTTTTAGGTCTTCTATTCAGGTCCTTAATCCATTTTGAGTTACTTTTGGTGTGTGGTAATAGACACCAGTCTAATTTCATTTTTTGCAGGTGGCTTTCCAGTTTTCCCAGCACCATTTATTGAAGAGGCTTGCCTTTCTCCACTGTATGATTTTGGCTTTTTTGTCAAAAATTATTTGCCCATATAAATATGGGTTTAATTCTGGATTCTCGATTCTTTTCTACTGGTCTGTGTGTCTCTTTTGCTGCCAATACCATGCCATTTTGTTTACTGTTGCTTTGTAGTATAATTTGAAGTTGAGCAGAGTGATGCCTCCAGCCTTGTTCGTCTTTTCAGGATGGCTTTGGCAATTCAGTGTCTTGTATGCTTTCATACAAATCTGATGATTTTTTGTTTCATTTATTTTTAAAACACCAATGGAATTTTAATGGGGATGCATTAAATCTGTATAATGCTTTAGGTAATATGGTCATTTTAACTATGTCGATTCTTCCAATCCAAGAACACGAATTATCTTTCCATTTCTTTGTTTCTGCTTCGATTTCTTTTAATAGAGTCCTGTAGTTTTCATTATATAGATCCTTCACGTTTCATTAAATTTATTTCTAGGTATTTTATTCTTTTTGTTGCAATTGTGAAAGAAATTCTTTTTTCCACTTCCTTTTCTGACACTTTGTTGTTAGAGTATAGAAACACTATGGATTTTTGAATGTTGATTTTGTAACTGGAAATTTTACTGTATTTGCTTATTGTTTCTATTAGTGTTCTTGTGGAGTCTTTAGGGTTTTCTATATAGAGAACCATGTCATCCGCAGATAGTGACAGTTTGACTTCTTTTTTTCCTATTTGGATGCCTTTTATACCTTTCTTTTGTCTGATTGCACTCACTAGGACCCCCCATGTTATATTGAATAACAGTGGTGATTGTGGACAGCCTTGCTTTGTTCCTGATCTTAGAGGGAAGGTTTTTGGTTTTTCACCATTAAGTATAATGTTGGCTGAGGGTTTGTCATGTATGGCCTTTATTATGTTAAGGTACTTTCCTTCTATACCAGTTTTGTTAAGTGTTTTGATCATAAATGAATGGCGTATGTTGTCAAAGGCTTTTACTGCATCTATTGATATGATCATATGATTCTTATTTTTTAATTCGTTTATGTGATGTATCACATTAATTGATTTGTGTTTGTTGAAATATCCCTGTACTCCTGGGTTGAAACCCACTTATCGTGGTGTATAATCTTTTTAATATGTTGTTGTATTCAGTTTGCTAGCATCTTATTTAGGATTTTTGCATCTGTGTTCATGAAAGATATTGAACTGTAGTTTTGTGTGTGTGTGTTATTTTTACCAGGTTTCAATATCAGAGTAATATTGGCCTCATAAAATGAGTTGAGAAGTAGTGTCTCCTCTTCAATTTTTTGGAAGAGTTTGAAGAGAACAGGTAATAAATCTTCTCTGAATGTTTGGTAGAATTCACTGATGAAGCCATCTGGTCCTGAACTTTTACTTTCTGGTAGGTTTTTGATTATTGTTTCCAGTTCCATACTGCTGATCAGTATATTTAGATTTTCCAGTTCTTGATTCAGTCCAAGAAGGTTGTAATTTTCCAAGTACTGGTCCATTTCTTGTAGGTTATTATATTTGGCATTATATATTTTTTCATAGTATTCTTGAATGATCCTTTGAATTTCTGTGATATCTGTCATAATTTCCCCTCTTTCATCCCTGTTTTGTTTATTTGTGTTCTTTCTCTTTTTTCTTTAGTGAGTCTAGCCAGGTGTTTGTCAATTTTATTAACTTTCTGAAAGAACCAGCTCTTTGTTGCATATATTTTTTCCTATTGCTTTTTTTGTTTTCAATTTCATTTATTTCTGCTCAAATTTTGATTATTTCTTTCTTTTTGTTGGCTTCATTTGTTCTTCCTTTTCTAGCTTTTTAAGGTGAAGTGTTAAGTTATTTATTTGGGCTCATTCTTGTTTTTGGAGGTAGGCCTATAATGATATGAACTTTCCTCTTATGACAGCTTTTGCTGTGTCCTAAAAGTTTTGATATGTTGTACTATCATTATCATTTGTTTCTATGTATCTCTTGATCTCTCTTTTTAGTTCTTCTTTGACCCAGTTATTTTTCACAGTATATTGTTAAATTTCCATGTATTTGAGGTTGGTTCTTCCTGATTTCTTTTTGCATTGATCTCTAGTTTCAAACCATTATGATCAGAGAATATGGTTGGTATGATTTCAAACCTCTTATATTTTTTGAGGCTATTATTTGTATCCCAGTATGTGGTCAACTCTTGAGAATGTTCCATGTGCACTAGAGAAAAATGTATAAGCAGCTGTTTTGAGATGGAAGGCTCTGTAAATGTCAATTATGTCCAGCTGGTCTAATGTGTCATTTAAGGATAAGATTTTCTTATTCATTATCTGTTTGGATGATCTGTCCATATCCAACAGAGGGGTATATAGATCCCCTACTATGATAGTGTTTTGGTCTGTTTCTCCCTTTAGTTCTGTTAGTAATTGCTTTATATATTTCAAGGGCTACTGATTGGGTGCATAGATATTAATAAGTGTTATGTTTTCTTGAAGCATGATTTCATTCATCATTATGAAGTGTCCCTCATCTTTTTTATTTTGAAGTCTATTTCATCTGATATTAGTACTATCACTCCTGCTTTTCTCTGAATGTTATTTGCTTGAAATATCATTTTCCACCCTTTCACTGTGAGTCTATATTTGACTTTGGAACTGAGATGTGTCTCCTGGAGGCAGCATATGGTTGGGTTTTGGTTTTCATCCATTCAGCAACTCTGTGACTTTTAATTGGTGAATTCAGTCCATTTACATTTGGGGTGATTATGAAATATAAAGTCTTCTTATAGCCATTTTATGTTTTGTTTTCCGGTAGCTCAGTGTTTCTATTGCGTCCTTGTCCATGTGTTTCTGTTTTCTTTATTTTGGTTGGCTTTTGTGGGTCTTGCCCCTGGTTATTCTTGTTTTATGTTATATACTTCAGTTCTGAAGTCTTGGTGTGTAGTTACCATGAAGAATATGAAAAGGATAGTTATATATACAGTCGTGCATTTTCTTCTGTACATACCTTATCTCCATTCCCCTTTATGAATGTGGATCTTTGAATCCTCCCCTTTTCAGTGATTCTTGTCTCAGTTTGTTCCTATGTATGCTGAACGTTCATTACTATATTGTTATAACAATTCACTTCTTATTATTTAAGCTATAATGCCTTGTTCTTTATAAGGGTTACACTCCTCTGCTTCTATCTGCCTGATAGTCACTTACTCCTAATTATGCATTGTTGTTGTTGCTGTTATTTTGTTTTAGGTGAGCTGACCCCTTTCAGTATGTCTTGTAGTGCAGGCCTCATAGTGAAGAATTCTCTTACTTTTTGTATGTCTGGAAAGGTCTTAATGTCTTCTTCATATCTAAAGGAGAGTTTAGCTGGATACATTATTCTAGGCTGGTAGTTCCTTTCACTTAATAGTTTAAATACTTGTTTCCATTCTTTTCTGGCTTGTAAGGTCAGTGAAGTCTGATGATAATCTAATGGGTTTTCCTTTATATGTTACTGTTTTCTTCTCTCTGACTGCCTTGAGAATTCTATCTTTGTCATTGATTTTTGATAATTTGAATACAATGTGTCTTGGTGAAGGCCTTTTTGGGTTGAGATAATTGCATGGGCTCTTGACTTCTTGAATTCCAAACTCCAGCTCATTCCTTAGATTTGAGAAATTCTCATTGACTATTTGTCTGAAAATGCTTTCTAGTTTCTGCTCCTTTTCCTCGCATTCAATAATGCCTCGTATTCTTATGTTTCCTCTTCTGATAGTATCAACTAGTTCTTGTATTTATCTTTTATTATTTTTCATTCTTCTGTCTTTTTCTTCTTCCTTCTGATGCATTTCCAGATTTCTGTCTTTGATATTACTGATCCTTTCCTTTATTTTCAACTCTTGTAATGTGTTCTTCATCTCCAGAATATTTATTCTGTTCTTCTAGAGAGTTTCAATCTCTTTGCTCTGCTTATTTAGTTGTTTTTTTTTTTAATTTCTGAAATTGTTGATAACATTTGTTTTGGATCTCATGGAGTTTTTCAGAAGTATCATCCTGAAGTCTTTGTCATTTAAGTCGCATATTTCTATGTCTATAAGCTTTGTTTTCCGAAGATTTTTCTCTTTCTTTCGAGATGCTTTGCCACCTTGATTGCTCATGGTGTTTAATGGACTATATCTCCGCCTGGGCATTAATGGAAGTGCATTATGCTGTTTTCCAGGAAGAAGGCTTATTATATAAAGGTCTGTCTGTAGTTTGTTGCAAAGCAGGCGCTTTTCCTTTGGTTTCCAGTAGGTGGCATCTAAGCCTCTTGGACCCATGCTTTATATAATGCCTTAAAGTACCTGTGGTAGCTCTTATGTGCAGATCCCATGCTCAGACGTGCTGGTGTAGTTTGGGTGTTTTTTGCTGAGTTTTAGATGTGCAGCTTATTGTTTCTAGGGGAGAGATCTGGAGATGTCTCTCACACCACCATGTTTTCCATTGAAATGCGGCTCATAGCACTGGTCGCCCACTGGGAATTGAAATGTAGCTTACAGGGCTGGCCGCTTTTGCTGGGATTAGAAAGGCCACTCACAACAATGGCCACCCAGCTGTGAACACTTGGTCCTAAATCACTCGAAGCTGAGCTTGGCAACAAGCCAATAACAGTGCCCCGAGTGGTGTGCAGGTTGGGTGGAGCAGGGTCTCAGAGAGACAGTGGCAGTCAGATCAATACAGCCTCAATCTTGCTGCATATTTGGTAACTGTTGTGAGTTCCCACATAAGACCCAGGTCACAGCAAGACCAGTTGCTGTCTCAGACTGGCCCACAAGCCCTTGATATCTTCCCAAGTATGTGATGGCAGCAGCTATCTGCCTACCACTACTGATGAAGTGAGGCTCTTAGCACTGGTCACCTGCGGCTTCAATGTGGCTCCTTTATATTATCAGGTGTAGGTCATATGATCTGCTGGACATCAGGTGATTCTCCACGTTGATTATTTTATAATTAGGTTGTAATTTCAATGTGGTCCGGGGAGGCAATGAACCTTGCTTTTACTTAGTCTGCCATCTTCCTAGGCTCCACCATTACAAGACCTGTTTTGTTTTGTTTATGATATTCTTGTCTTGTATATGGTGAATGCTCTTGAAGAAGCTGACCAGAATTCTGCATTGCTTATAGTTCTTAAGATTTGTTTCTCTTTTCTTCTTTGTTGTATTTCCCGGCTCAGGATAGGGGAAGCAAGTTGTTTTCCTGTGGTGTTTCTCAAATTCCTTGCCCTCGCCTTGCCCCTTTTTTAAGAACTAGGACTGAGACTTAAATTTTTATCAACCATAGATGGGCAGATGGAGTAAGGTTTAATAAGAAACCAGCACAGGCAGACACTGAAGTCTGCATTTGTACATTTCAGTTCCTCACCTTCGTAAAGAAGAATTTGCCTTGCTCAGCCTCCAAGGCCCTTTATGTCAGTCCCTCTTTTTATATCTGCTCTTATCCCATACTGTTCTTTAATCTGAACATTCACTTTGGTCAATCAGAGCTCTTTATATTAATTCACCCCCACCTGGTACTGCTCTTGCTCATGAGGTTCAAGTTTATTTCTTTTCCTATGAATCATATCTTCCTTCTTCTTTGCTTCAAGTCTCACTTCTGCAAATAAACTACATTTTTCAATTTTCCTATATATACTCTAATCTATATGAATATTTATACTATTTTAAAATCTGGTTATTTAAAAATTATACTCATTTGTATTTTCATTGTAATTTATAATGCCTATATTTATCCTTAATATATTATTTATTAATTCAACTATTATTGATTACCTACTGTGAAACAGGCATTTCTCTAGGAGCGAGGAGACAATGATAGACAAAGAACACAAAATCTCTGACTCATGGAGTGTATGTTCTATGTGTGTTTCTTGCTTTCCTGGTAGATATCAATCCTATTGAGATCTTTGTTTTGATATTTTCAAACTCTGTCATACTCTTTTGAACATAGGAAGTGTTCAATAAGTGTTTTCTCTTTGAATCTCACCAGTTGTATTCCATGCTTCTATATTTCACAGAGCACTTAGCATAATGCTTGACATTCATAGATGATCAGGTAAAATTTACTATAATTGATATCATTGCATCAAGAGAAATTAAGATGAACATTAAAAAAGAATTTCCTTTTCTGACTTTTGAAGTGATAGTTAGGGAGGTCATCTTTGCCATTCCACTCTTCCCTCCCCTCTTCAAATTTGCAAATTTCAGTTAGCTTATCACCTTCCTAAAGTTAATTTTGTTTCTCAGATTTAATTGCTCCTTTCCCTTCAGTGATTCCCAATGCATTTGAGGATGTGCTCCTCTGTCATTCTTCCCTGACCCCTCCCCACTGCCTTATTCACAGATATTGGATCTCAGCTTGTTCGAGAAGCTTCCACCATCAGCATGATATGCTCATTGAAGGTTTTTATCAGTTTTCCTAGGACATCCCAGGACACTCACTAGTCATGCTCAACAATTCTTACTTTTCTTATTTAAATGTTATAACTGTGACTACTGGTTAATCTTTGTCTTTGTGACTAGTAAACTTTGAATTCTATTTTTAAAATATTTTTTACTTAAAGGTCATAAAGTTATTCTCAAATATTACTCCTAAAGGCTTTTTTTTTTGTTTGTTTAAGAATAGAGGGGTTAAAATTTTATTTTATACTTAGAACACACATAAAAATCATCCAGAAGATATTAGGGGTATAATTTTAAAAAATCAATAAATTTCCATCTGTGTGCTTAGATAGCATCCCTTAGTGAAAATATTTGAGACTAACAAGAAAATCAGCAAAATAGTTATATAATATTCTAATTCATATTTCAAATTACCAATAATTAAAGTCTGAAGTGAGAGGAGGGGAGACTACATTTTACTTTTTTCTAAGTAGATCAGACCATTCAAGTATATTTTCAGCAATAAGTATCTTACTGTCACCATATGGGTGTCACTAAGCCTAACTTTTAAAATTATTATTATTTTATTTTATTAATTTCAAGTATACAGTACATTGGTTAGACATTTATATAGTTATAAAATGATCCCCCTTCTCCTTAAAGATTTATTTTATTGCTTTTTACATATAGAAATATAATTTTACTGGAATTAACTTGTGCATTGTGCCAAATTTCATTATTTTTCTCAATAAAGATATCCAACTTATCCAGTAGCATTAATTGGCAAGACCGTCTTTTCCTGGCTGCTCAGTTGAAAACAATTAGGTCACAAAAAGGCACAAAAGAGAACATTGTATGATTCAATTTATATAATTCTACTAAGCATGTTTAGAGATAATCATCAGGTTGAAGCAAGGAAGCAATGGCTATAGATATCTGGTAGTGAATTATCTTAGTATGGATTAAACAGGTGCATTATGGGTTCTTAGGGATGTTGGCCCAATGTTCTGTTTCTTAATCTGGGTGGTGGTTCTATCGATATTGGCATTATAATAACTGATTAAGTTGTACATTAGTGCTTTCTGTGTTTTTCTACATGTGTGCTCTATTTCACTATAAAGTGTTACAAATGTTAAACATATTTACTATCTTGATCAGATCCTAGTAATCATTCTTTATTGAGTACTACTAAGTGATCAGCATTTTCAAAGTGCAGCATTTAACTGAAAATATACTGTGATACACTATACCTATTGCAAGGCTATGATGATAATTAAATGAAATAAAGTGTCTGGAAGTACGTAACTCAGAGCTCGTTAGAAAATAAATGATAATTTATTATTTTATTTCCCTTGCACTTATTTGTACATAAACCCATGACAATTAGAGTTGAGCTAATAGATCTCTTTCAGTCTCCATCTCTTTTATGACAGTGATAACAAGGAGCTACCAGCACTCACAGGTTTTTACTTGTGCTTTTTCATCATAGCCAGAGACTTACCACATAGGTTTGAAAAATTAGGCATCATTTTTTTCTGTCATTCTAAATACCCAGCTCCTCCAATCCCCACTCCATGTTTGGCTTTACTCTGCAAGTAGTTCTTCCTCACTAACTCCTAAATACAACCTAATTTATTCTGCTAAAGGAAATTTTTAATCCTTCTTATCAACATTCAACTCAGTCATCCTGTCCTTCCTGACTTCTACACAAGATTTTAAATAAGACCTTCTGGTCAGAAGTATCTTCTGGAGAGAAGTGATGCTGTTTCACTCTTTATACCCATTGGCTATAGAAAAAAAAAACAGTTATCTGAAAACTGATGAGGATTTCCAGAAAATCTCTTCCTCTCCCTCTTCCTCTCTCCTTTTTCTCCAAAGTGTTTCACTTGGAAAGAAAAAAAATATCACTGATACAACTGATATGAGGATTGATTTTTTTGGTGTTACCCTTATTCATAGAATACCAGTTTTTCATGCATGTCTGGAAACCCAAAATAGGCATGCTATTCCTATCAATATAATACATTGAAGAAAGAAATTGAAGAGGATACAAATAAATAAGAGGATATACCATGCTCATGGATTGAAATAATTAATATTGTAAAATTTAATTTATAAATCAATGAATAATAAATGCTGGCAAAAATGTGGAGAAACAGAAATTCTTATACACTGTTGGTGGGATTGTAAATTGGTGCAGCACTATAAAAAACAGTATGGAGAGTCCACAAAAATTAAGCTGCCACACTATCCAGCAATTCCACTTTTTGGTATTTATGCAAAGGAAAAAAAACACAAATTAAAAAAGATATATGCACTCCTGTGTTCACTGCAACATTACTTACAATAGCCAAGACAAAGAAGCAACCCAGGTGGGTGTCCATCAGTAGATGAATAGATAAAGAAGATATGGTAATATATACAATGGAATATTACTCAGCAATAAAAAAGAATAAAATCTTACCATTTGCAACAAGTTAGATGAATCTAGAGGGTATTATGCTACATCGAATAAGTCAGAGAGAAAGACAAATACCATAAAATTTCACTTATATGTGAAATCTAAAAAAAAACAAACAAATGAAAAAATAAAACAAGAGAAACAGGCCCATAGATATAGAGAACGAACTGATGGTTGCCAAAGGGTAGGGGGACAAGGAATTGGGTGAAATAATAAAAAAATAAATAATAAAGACATTAACATGTCATTATTGTAAAGCCTGAGGGTGAGAGGAAAGAGTGGGGCTGCAGAATGGTCTGGGTAGGAATTATTGAGAAGTCGATATTTGAATAAAAGCAGAAAGAGGGTGGGAAGGGCAAATAGCAGGTATGCTGGAAAGAGCAGAGGAAGCAGAAAAACCAATCTGTCCAAAAATGCTAGGGCAAGAGCATGACTGGGTGCCCCAGAAACATGTGGCTAGAACAGAATATTCTCTGGGAAGAAGGGATAAAGACAGAGAAATAACCGAGGTCCAATCATGTAGGCCACTGTTGCAGATTATATTTCCAAAACATGATGATAGTTTTTAAAAATGTAATTAACATTCATATACTGTATCAATTAGGATTTTAATTCATTTGTTAATAATCTTATACATGAAACCCAATAATAGTTATGTTTCAAAATTATGTATTTTATTGAATCATTTTGTTTTGTATCACATAATTTTGTAACAACACACAGTGACATATTGTTTACATTAATTTAACATATTTAACAAATTTTATTATTATAGAAGAAAATTATCTCTTTATCTCAGACTTGGATCAATAGAGCACTCTGTCAAACATCTTCACTGAATTACATTATATATCAGTATGTTTCACATACTGATCTTTTGCCAAGAGTTAATAAAAGATATGGCTATTTTTAAAGGTTTGTTACTTCTAGAAAACAAGTATGTAGCTCTTCAACATTTATATGTTGTTCACTGTGACTATAATATAAATCCATGAAATTTTTAACTTGGAGGATAAAAAATATATGTTCAAGAACTAATATGTTTTCTTTGATATGGTAAAAATTCATGATTCATCATATTTTCCTATTTTACTTGGTCCCAGAAATTTCAGAGCTAAAAATAAGGTACAGTCAGTAATTCTCTTTAGTAATTATCTTTAGATTTATTGTATTTATTAATATAATTTTCCTACTACTTTATATATATTCTCTTGTTAATGGTGGTTCAGTCATAAAAATAATATATACTCCTTTCAATAACTTAAATATCTCAACAATGTATGATTTCTAACATAAGTGCTCCATCCTGCAACTTCTAATCTGCTTTTTCAGAGGTAAGTATGACTAATAGCTGGAGAGAATATCCTTTCAGGTATTACATACAATACTCTTATGAGTTCTTCCCAGCAGTCAGAAGTAGTTTTAAAAATAGTTTCAATCTTTAGCCTGCCTCTCTCAAAATAAGAACAAAACATATTTAATTCATGATATTTATGCTACTTTCTTATTTAACCCCACTCTCTTTCATTCCATAGTGTGTATAAGATTTATTTTCCAATATCCTTCCATAGAACTTTTTTGAACCCTATCACCTCTCCTGTCCCCCACAACTTCTTCAATACACTGGTGGCCTAAATGCTCTCATGGCTTCTGGAGTTTCAGACACAGTATCTCTGCTTGTTTCTTTTATTTTCTATTGCCAAATTCAGAAACCCAATTTACTAATACTACTCAGTAACCAAGAGAAGGGCACATGGAAGAAGAAACAAGACAACATTTTTTTCAAAGACAATCAGATTTCCCAGGTACCACGGTGAGTCCTCTGTAAGTGAAGATATTACAGCTGTGGCACTAGGAGAGTCAGTTACAGGGATCAAGGCCCTGCCTATCACTTATGAAATTCATAGTTCCATGAAATCAGAGGAGCAACTTCAGGTTTCTACTTATTACATTAATTAATATTCCCTGGATTCTGAAATACAGATCTATTTTCTCATTTACATAAAGGGAGGGAATTAGTGTACCCAGGTTGTTTGCTAAAATTCTTCAACCATCACTTCCAAACAAAGAGAAAAAGATCTGCTCTTGAACTGATTTATAATTGTTCAGTAAGTCCAATTATTTGAGGAAGTAGATTGAACCACGAAAGGAAAATTACCTTATTCCTTCAAAAATGTTTAAAAGGGTAATGGGTTTTTAACTTCATTTTTTTTGTATTGAAATGGATATTCACAAAATTATGTGATAATCTTTTATATTTTTCTAACTTAACGCCCTATCATTTTATTCTCCAAAGAGCAAATTATAAATTATAATAGGGTTGAACTAATAAGATACATATTTATTTATCATTTTAACATTTTTTCCAGCTTTATTGAAGTATAATAGACAATTAGTTGCTTGTATTTACATTGTACAATTAAATGAGTTTTTAGATTATAGTTGGCATACAATAATATATTATTGTTGAACAGCATACTGATTAGAGATCTATATAACTCACAAAGTGATCATCTCTCTAAATCTACTACCCCTTCTTCCCCTTACATATTGACAACATTTGACAACATTGTTAACTATTCTCCTTATGTTACACTTTATATTTCCATGTCTATTTTGTAACAATCCATTTGTACTTCTTAATCTCTTTGCCCCTTTTTGCTGTCCCCTTAACATTCTTCCCATCTAGTAGCCCCCAACATATTCTCTGTATCTATGAGTTTATTTCTGTTTTTATTGTTGTTATTTATTTAGTTCTTTGGATTTCACATGTATATAAAATCATGTGATAGTTGTCTTTCTCTATCTGACTTATTTCATTCAGTGCAATAACCTCTAGGTCCATCAAGGCAATAGCTTTTTTCATCCCCTTCCTTTTAGTCTGTGTGTGTCTTTTAACCTGAAGTGAGTCTCTTGTAGGCAGCATATGTAGAAATCTTGTTTTCTTATCCATTCAACCACTCTATCTTTTGGATGGAGCATTTTATTCTTTTCTATTTGAGGTACTCGTTGATAGGAATGTAGTTATTACCATTCTTTACATCTGTTTTTGAGACATATTTTTTCTCCTTAAATAAGTCCCTCCGATATTTTCTATAATACTGGCTTAGTGTGATGAATTCCTTTAGCTTATTATTGTCTGGGAAGCTTTTTATCTGTCCTTCATCTTTAAACAATAGCTGTGCTGGATAAAGTATTCTTGTTTGTAGACACTGGGTTTTCATCACATAAAATATTCTGTGCCTAGCCCTTCTGTCCTGCGTAGTTTCTTTTAAAAAATCAGTGCCAGTCTTATGGGTGCTCTCTTGTAGGTAACTAATTGGTTTTCTCTTGCTGCTTTTAAGATTCTCTCTTGTATTTAACCTTTGGCATTTTAATTATAATGTGTGTTGGTGTGAGCCTCTTTGGGTTCCTCTTTCTTGGGACTCTCTGAGCTCCCTGGGTTTGTATGTCTATTTCTTTCACCAAAGTCCCATAGGCTCCTTAAATTATTATTATAGTCTTGGCTTCTTTTTTCTTGCCATTCTGATTGAGTGTCCGTGGCTTCCCCATCTTCTATATTGGTTGTTTGATCCTGTTCTTCTTTTTCTTTTTCAATACACAACTTTTATTGCATCTTTAAAATACCACAGATAAGTCTAAGGAATCATCTGACATCTTGGCATTTCTGTAGCTGGACAACTTTGACCTTGTTCTTCAGCCTGCTGAACTGTTCCTTTTTCAGAAACAGAGGTACCATCCAAATATGTTCTGATATCCTTGTTTTTCATTGTTGTGGCATCTTAAATCAAAGCAGCTGAATTTGATACAAGTCTAATGTCATTTCCTTCAAGAATTAACTCATCTTTCTGGGTTTGAGATACTGAACAAGCAACATCTGACCTCATCCGAATCCTGCAGATGTACTTTTCACCCTAGAAATTTTGAATTTCAACAAGAGAACCATTCTTTTGAATAACGACGTTGACAGGAAAATGAGTATACACAGACTTCTTCTTGTAATGGAAGCCCAGTGTAACACTGTCGATCATGTTCCATACATGACTACAGAGAGTGTAAACGGTAGTTAGTTTCTTTCTATTTCCTCACCATTTGTCAACGTGGAGACTCTTCTTTTTCTTTCCAAGAAGACTGAGTTCTGCATTGATGTAATTGAAGTCCCTCTGCAGGGGGCCTCTGGGGCCCTTCACAGAAACTGAGCATCCCTTCAGAGTGATACCCACATTTTCTGGAACATTGACAGTCTGATTGTTGAGAATGGTCTTCATTCTCACAGTAGATGCAGCAAAGAGCCAATCCTCTTCTTTATCCACTCTGTTTATTCCATCTAATATACTCTTCATCTCAGATAATGTGTTCTTCATTTCTGACTGATTCCCTTTTCTAATTTCCATTTCCATTTTTATGTTTTTTATTTCCTTATTCAAGTTCTCACTGAGTTCTTATACTGTTCCCCTAAGTTCATTGAACATCTTTATAACCGGTATTTTGAACTCTGCATCTGTTAGATTGCTTGACTCCATTATTCCTGGATCTCTGTTCTGTTCTCTCATATGGTTTCTGCTTCTTTGTCTTCCCATTTTGGCTACATCTGTGTTTATGTACTAAGCAAAGCTCCTATACCTCCTATATCTTATTAGTGTGGCTTTGTGTAGTGGCACATTTCTGAGAGGGGTTCAGCTGCAGGCCAAGTTTAGCCTACGCTGTGGGGCCACCTGTTAAAATTCAGTGAGCAATCCACATGCTGCGCTTACAATTGCTTCAAGAGGCCACGTCTTTCAAGAGAAACTGAGGTCCGCTGCCACCAGGGTGAGTCTTGGAGTTGACTCAGCAAGGAGCACTGGACTCACCAAGGACACAACTTGATAAGGCTTAGGTGGGGCCACGAGTTGGAGAAGGTGGAGTTTCAGAAAATCCTCTGGGCAGAGCAATCTCTGTTACCCAGTTTGATGATATCTCAGCTATGGTGGCTCTGCGTCTGTACACTGGGAGGGGGAAGGGCTTAACAGAGGAACAACGAATATTGGTCAGCACTTCCCCCTTGGAGAGATCCCAGCCTCCGGCTCTTTCTCTGACCACTCAGTGGCCTATAAGCTCCTGGTGCCCCACTAGCAGTCAATTGGGAGCTGGTAATCAGAGCAAAAGAGTTGGTCACTACGAAAGTCTGGTCATGGACACGCTCCCTTTAAGAGGCATCTGCAGCTGTCCGCTGCAGCTGCTGCAGCCTCTGTCCTACTCAGCCTCCTGGGTCGGGCAGCCTTGCGTCTCTACCCTCTCCTACCTTCTACTGCTGCAGGGTGATTTCTTATTTCTCTCCCTAGTTGTAGTGCTTCTGTTCATCTAGATCTGTGTTTCTGTAACAACTTTGGTTGCAAGAGGGATGAACAAAGCTTCTATCATCTATGCCAGTTTTTCCCCTGTCATTTTTTGAGAGTAGAGACCATTGGACAAAAGCAAAGGACTGAAATAATTAAGTAAATGTTATCTGTGTAAGCTTTTCTCTTATAATTGGCATTTAGACTGGCTAAAGTTGATGTTTTAAATGGTAACTTCTAGCATTAAGGGAGTGGTCAACAGAGATATGGAATGTGGACAGGAAATACTACACTGAGTAATGTAAATATCTGTCATTCTTGGGTTTTTGTTTGTTTGTTTGTTTTGTGCTTCTGCAAGTTTGGGAGTTCTTCACTGTTTCTATTATTTGGTGATCACTCTAGAAATAACACATACATAAAGTCCAAATTGAATCAGTATCTTTAACCATCTCTTGGATAACACATGGATTTTAGACTGATTTAACACTCTACTCTCAAATTTATATTATTGTTTTGGAGTATTTAATTATGTATTACTTTTAAGCTGCACAGAATAATCTTAGTATTCTTTTATTCGTTGATATATTTTAGAGCAGCTTACATATTTACTCCTCTTTCTTCTGCATTTCTCATTTCATCCCAGACTTTCTATCTGGAGCTACTTTCCTTCTGCCTGAAGTACATTCTTTAGAATTTTAGAATTTTCTTCATTAAAATTTACTAGTGGCAAATGATCTTAATTTTTCATTTATCAAAAATGTTTTCCTCATTCTTGAAACATATGGTCACAAAGTGTAAAATTTTAGGCGAGCAGTTATTTTTCTTGGGCACAATAAAACACCACTGCACTATTTCTGGTGCCCATTATTGCTGCTGAAAGCTAGCAGTTAGTCTAATTATCACTCTTTACAGATAACTAACCTGCATTTAGCCCCTTTGGTTGCATTTAGGATATTCTTTTTGTCTTATATATTCTGTTGTTTTACCAGGGTATGTCTAGTGTGTTTTATTTATACTGCTTGGAATATTTTGAGCTTCCTAAATATGTGACTTGGTGTTTCATCCATTATGGAAGCTATTTTCAGAAGAGGTAAGCATCATCATCAATGCTCATAAAGCATTCTTCAATATCTTCTGTACCCAGAAGTAGAATCTGGCTGGCTGTGACATAGGTTCAGTCTTTACTAGGACAACTCACCTTGATTATCTGCTTATCACTACCATGGTTAGCACAGTAGAATTCTGCACCTCTTATTGAATGGTGATTGTATATGGCTGTGGGATTCTATATACCAGGTTTCTCATGCACTGGGATAGCTCATGACCCATTTGAGGGATGGTGCTATAATGCTTAATGGTGATAAAATTGCTTTTTGGGTTAATGATTGTTTCTTTTCATGTTTGCTACATGTTATTGTGAAGATTGGACTATTGTGACTCTATCACTGTGAGGCAGTTTTATAACATAAACATTATCAAAATATATGATCTCCAGGGCTCTATGTTTGAGATAGGAAAATGAATTGAAGATGATACTAAAAGACAGCCTAACTTTATACTTTCCATAGAAGCTGAGATCCAGAGCTGCTTATACAGAAGATTTCCTTTTACATAAGACTTCTTAACCTAGAGAACACTTCATTACTACTAGAGATCATTTTTCAGTGGGTTTGGAGATAATATTTAACCACAGTTAGTGTTAATGTTATACCTACAAAGGATATTTTTTATCTTTCTGGTAAGGATATACAACAAGCTGATGTGTACCCTCTGTTGAATCTGTGCAGAGACCACTAGCAGTCACCTTATGGTCTCAAGGACTTTTCCCAAAGTCTGCGAGATAAAATTTCTATTTTTAAATGTTTTAATGTGCATTTAATGTGCTGAAAAAAACTGAAATAATAATTGAAAACAAAGATTGGATTTAGGGATTTTGAGGCCACTGTTATCTTTAATGAGAAAGAGATTTGTGCAGGAGCTATGGGTGTCATTACATAAGATAAATGCAAAATTTGTCATTTCCAAAGAAGAGTAAAGATAGTGATGAGGGAAATCTTCTGAAGGAACTAGAATTGCTATATAGTAGCTGCCTTGAATTATATAAAATACTGTCATTCATTAAAGGAGTAGTCTTATTGATATGCATCTCCATGAATTAAAGTGATAAGAATAGTTTTAATATAAGAATACTATTCTCTTCAGAAATTGAATGTAAGGTGATATGATGTAATGACTGAGCTTGTGGGCTTTGAAATCATAATTGCTTGCTCAGTCTGGAGTGTCCTGTTTATTAGCCTTGTGTCCTTACAAAGGTTGTTTGATGTCCACATTTTATTTTTTCCATCTATGTGGATGAAAAGGGTACTTATTTCACTGAAATGATATAATAATTAAATAAAAATATGATGTATAAAAAGCCTTGATAAATCTGCGAAAAGAGTAAAGTGCTCAAAATTGCTCATAAATTTTAGCAACTTTTTTATATTGAAGTATAATTGACATATAACATTATATTAGTTCCAGGTATATAACATGATTCTATGTTTCATGAAATAATCACTGGAATAAACCTAGTTAACACCTGTCACCATACATAGTTACAAATATATTTCCTTGTGATGAGAACTTTTAAAATCTACTGCATCCTCATGACATATTTATTTTATAGCTGGAAGTCTGTACTTTTTGACCACCTTCATCCATTTCATCCACTAAATTTTAGTCATTCTTATTTCAGCAAAGTGAGTACTCTCACCACCGAAATGAAGGTACATGAAAAATTGTAGTGGGTGTGAATTAATGCAGAACTTTAGATATGTATTTGTTCTTTAAAGTCCATTTATGATCTGAGACATTACATTTATATTAATATAATGTGTAATACTTATATAAAGTAGGATCATATGTTTAAAATTATGTGATTATATCAAAGGATATAATTTATAGTTTTTCCATAGTGTTCCTTCCATTTCCTTAACACTCTGTACTGTATTCATTAGGCAAATCTTCTTATATTTTTTTTCTTAGGATAAAGCAAGAGAAGAGAATAAATAAGAGGACATGTCCCCCAAGAAAATGAGAAAATCATAAAAGGGACCAGGAGTAAGGAATTAAACATTTTTCACATGAAATATTAATTTTTCTAAAGCAGAGCTGTTGTGCCAAAAGCATCTCTCAGTCTTTGCATACTCTGCATCTCAGCATACTTTGATTTAGACAGCTTTATTACATTGTAAGTGTAAGTGTAATATAAAACCCTCTGTTCCATGTAGATCACCTCCTCTAAGCCCTTTTCTCTATGCGTGTTCTGGAGGTGCC
>PVKZ01005085.1:0-15171 GCA_004027375.1 Macroglossus sobrinus
GCCCCGCCCCGCCCACTAGAAGTTGGCGACGCCCCGTATCCGCCCGCGTGCGCTCTGCGGTTGCCCCCTTTCCGCCCGCACGGCCAGCTCGCGCGGTTGTCGTGGAGAGGGACGCGGAGGCGACGCCACTGCGGCGACCGCCGGGCTGGTGGACGCGGCACACAGACCCCTGATTCGGCAGAATCCCCACGCGTCCTGCCTCCGCGCCCCCGTGAGGTCCCCGGAGCCGCCGCGCCCACATGTCGGGCGAGACGAGCGCGCCGGGGGCCTCGCCCAGGGCCCCGCGTCCCGGGACTCAGAAGTCGTCCAGCGCGGTGACCAAGAAGGGGGATCGCGGGGCCAAGGAGAAGCCGGCGACCGTCCTGCCGCCGGTGGGCGAAGAGGAGCCCAAAAACCCGGGTAGGCTGGCGGCGGGCCCCGAAGCTGCCGCTGCGCGCGCTGCCCCCCGCCGCCCGCGGGGAAGCGGGGCTGGACGCGCCGAGCGAGGGGCGCCCCGTGCGCCGGACGGACGAGCCGGCGGGACTTCTGGTGCTGCGCGGGATGCGCGGGATGCGCGGGCTGCGGCCCGCGGCTGCGGGTCGTTGAGTGTAGCTGGCCCCGCACGTGCTACGAGTGCTGTGGGCGGCGACCAGCGCAGGTGCGGGGCTGCCGCGTTCTCGGTGGCCCGGCAGCGCCAGCCCCGCCCGCCTGCCGCGGCGAGGGACAGCGGGGTGGCTGGCGTTTTATAAGCTGCGGGGTGACCTGTTCGTCCCCCAGCATTCGTGGTGCACCCCCGGGGTGGGCACTCACGGCTGCCCCGCGATATGAATCCCAGCTGGACCCCGCCCCGCTTGGCAGCTGTGGGAACTGAGCTGATGGTGACACACGGGATGTACGGGAGAAGGACCAGGGGGCGATGGGAGGACACGGGGCGCTCTCAGGAGGTGCCTGTGGGTGCGGGCCGCCCTCACACACGCACACACGCACACATGCACATGCACGCACACGCACGCACACGCACGCACGCACACACATGCACACACACACGCACACATGCACATGCACACACACGCACGCACACACACATGTACACACACGCACACACACACAACACTCTACTGTGTGGAAACGGGGTGCAAAAGGGAGTGGACGTGGGGACAGTCACGAGACCCGTGCGTGGGCGGTGTGGGTGGGGGGCCGTGGCAGCTAGAGTGGGTGTGGGGGAGACCCGGCTGGGCTCCCTGGAGAAGTACTCCGCCTGCGAAGCAGTGGGTGGGCTCGAAGGGGGGGACGCAGCCAGAGCGAACCCCAGCTTTCTAGATGGGGCACTGCGAGGGTTGGGGTGTCTCGTGGAGAAGCGAAAGCCTGGAGGAGTCGTCGGGGCGCTGCTGGGGGCTGATGGCAGCTGGGCGGCGGGCACAGGTCAGGGCCGAGGTCGGGACTTGGGAGCTGCCGAGGTCTGGGGGGGGGGCGGGCCCCCAGTGGAGGGGATGTCCCTGGAGGCCGGGCCTGTCACCAGAGAGGAGAGAGGGCTGGGAGTCTCCGGGGAGGAGCTGGCAGTGAAGGGCCTGCACTGAGCCACCCTCGGGTCACCGCGGCCTCGGCCAGTGCCACTGTGAGCTGCTGTGGGGACCCCAGCCACCGCACTTGCAAGAGCGGGCTGGCACCTGCAGGCTCTCCCTCTGGCCAGCGACACCCTTCACACTTCCAGGCCCCACTTCCTCCTGGATCCCTGGGGGAGCGGGAAGGAGCGGGTCTCCGGGGACTCAGCCCGGAGGGGTGCAGAGTCCGAGGGGGGAGGGAGTGGGCGTCCGTCTGTGCCCGGGGAGTTGGCGTGGGAAGCAGGGCGCGAGGGACTGAGGCTGTGCAGGTGCCAGCTGGGCGCTCACAGCGCGCCCTGCCGGCGGGGCGGGGCTCCTGCGTCCTTCCGCTGGCATCAGGCCTGGGGCTTCTTTCTCCGCGTGTCCCCGGGGCAGCCCCGGCGCGGCCGGGCCTCGGGAGGCGGCCGGGCTGAGGACGCCCCGTGGGAGGCGCCCGCCCATCGCAGGCCTCCCAGTCCCTTATCCCAGGTGAATTCCCACTGTTTCCGGCGTTTTCAGCGTGGCCTTTACCACGCATCTCACATTTTAAAACGTCTGCAAGGCCGTCCGCCTCGGGACGGGGGGAGGCCCGCGCACCCTGAGGTCCGAGGCCGGGCCCCGGCGGCGGCGGCCTCGCGAGCGACCGCCCGCTCCCGCCCGCAGAGGAGTACCAGTGCACGGGCGTGCTGGAGGCCGACTTCGCCGAGCTCTGCGCACGGTCGGGGTACGTCGACTTCCCCAAGGTCGTCAACCGGCCCCGCCCGCACCCCACCTTCGTCCCGTCCGCCTCTTTGTCGGAGAAGCCCATCCCAGGTGAGTGGCAGCGGAGCTCCGGGGGCCAGCTCGTCCATCCCGTCTCCCGTGGCTCGGGGCCGGGCGGCGGCGCGCAGGGCAGGGTGGGTGGAGGTGACGGGTGGCTCCAGGGGGCGGGTGGGGAGGTGGGGAGTCCGTCTTCCCTGCCTAGCAGCGCCCCAGCCAGCGTCTCCCACACTCACCGAGCGCCCTCCCCACCCCTCCCTCCTCACCCCTCTCCCCGCACCCCTGCCTGTAGACGACCAGCGGCTGTCGGGGTCTTGCAGCCTCAACAGCTTGGAGAGCAAATACGTGTTCTTCCGGCCCACGATCCAGGTGGAGATGGAGCCCGAGGACAAGTCGGTGAAGGAGATCTACATCCGCGGTGGGCCCCGCCTTGCCCACCCGGTCCTCCCCGGCCACGCCCCACGCCCTGGCCCGCCACGCCCCCACCTGGCCCATGCCACGCCCCGCCTGGCCCATGCCACGCCCCACACCCTGGCCTGCCACGCCCCCGGGGGTCCACCCCAGCGTCATTCCCTCCCACCAAGGCCTCCCGGCCCCTCGCTACGCCCTGGTCCGCCACGCCCCCGCGCGTCCACCCAGGCCCGAGCCAGCGCCCCCACACACACACTGACCCGCCACGCCCCTCCCGGAGGCCTGAGGACTTTCTCCTCCTTCCCCAGGCTGGAAGGTTGAGGAGCGGACCCTGGGCATTTTCTCTAAATGCCTGCCCCCCCTCAGCCAGCTGCAGGCCATCAAGTGAGGGGCCATGGGGAGGGGACGGTGAGGGAGAAAGGGCTGGAGGAGCGGGGAAGACCCTGGACGGGTGGGACGGTGAGGACAGTGCGGGAAGGTGACTAATGCTTCAGCTGCGTTCCCGCACCTTCCACACCCACAGCTTCTGGAAGGTAGGGCTGACTGACAAGACCTTGGAGATCTTCATTGCCCTCCTACCGCTCTGCTCATCCACACTCAGGTGAGCAGAGGGGAGCAGGCAGGTGGGGAGGCCCCCAGTGCCTGGTGGCTGGGCTGGGTGGGTGGTCTGGGAGCAGTTCAGGGAGGGGAGCACAGCCCGCCGGGCTAGCAGCCCTGTGGAAACCTCGGTCCGGTTTTGAAGCTCCCGGGTGACAAGGTGCAGAGTCCCTCCTGCCTGCAGCGGGGCCCAGGGAGCCCTGTGGGGCCTCCCCACCTCCTGTCCCTCAGCCCCGCCACCATGCACTCTCCCCGCAGGCTCTTCCCTGTCCCCCTGTTCCTCCCCGCCTGGGGCCGGACACTGCGCTGGGGCCGGGTCTCCTCCAGGGCCTGGCAGTCCGGGAGGGAGGGAGAGGGACTTAGAGACAGATGCTGCAGGGCCTGTGGGGCCTGTGGGTGGGAGAGTGGTTTATGGGGGGTGGGAGTGGGGGTGGAGTAGTCCCACCCCGTGCTTCTGGAGTGACAAGCTTAACTCCACCTGGGGGAGGAGCTAAGCCTGGGAGGAGGAGTAGGAGGGACCAGGCAGGGGATGGGGAAGAAGGGGGCAGGTGCAGGGTGTGAAGTAGAGTAGGTGTGGTTTGCTGTGAAAAGGACAGGGTTGACTGGCCACCCTTTCTCGAGGCTCCCCTACCAGCACCCCTGACTTCTGTGCTACACACTAGCTTGCCCGCCTTCCTCATGTGGGTGGGAGGGACACTTCCTGGGAGCAGGGACTCTGTCCTCAGCAGTCTTGGTATGGAACAGCACGACACTTGTATTTTAGTCTCATGGGAATTAGACACCATTTAGCCAGCAGAAAAACAACTATAGAATCTTAATATATAAAAATAAGATCAACATAATAACAATTTGAAATGAATGAGGCTGGCAAGGCTGCAGTCAGCTCAGCCGGGGCTGCCATAGGCTGCTCTGTGTCCACACGTGGGTCCCCCCCAAGGGTGCTGACCACATGGCCACGGGCGGTCCAGAGTGAGAAGCAAGACGGGAGCCACGGGCTTTCTGTAAGCTAAACTTGGACATGACACCCCACCACTTTGTCACATTCCATTTATCAGGAGAGAGTCACTAGGTCCAGCCACGCTCGGGGGAGGGGATTACGTGCGGGCACGGGTATCAGGAAGCGGGGGCCAGCGGGGGCACCCCGGAGGCCACCTCGCCACAGGTGGCTCACTGTGCGTGGCCACACTTCTGGACTTTCAGCCTGGAGAACTGTCCCATAATTCCCCACACGGGGGCATCCCTGGTCTGTTTCCAAGCTGTCCCCAGAGCCGCACACCTGCTCTGTCCCCTCCCGTCACTGTGGTGCCTCCTGGTTCACAGGAAGGTGTCTCTGGAGGGCAACCCGCTGCCGGAGCAGTCGTACCACAAGCTCATGGCACTGGACAGCCCGTGAGGCCCCTGTCCCCACCCCTCCTCTGGGCCCGCCCCATCCCAAGTCACCCCTTGTCCCCGCCCTTCCTTGCCTCTCAAGCACCTCCCCGGGGACCCTCAACTCCCGCCCCTCCGCCTCAGACCCCATGTCCCCCGAGGTCCCGAGCACGCCCAGGACCCCAGGGCCCTCTGTCCCCTCCCGCCGCCCAGGATCGCGCACCTGTCCCTGCGGAACAACAACATCAACGACTACGGGGCGCAGCTGCTGGGCCGGGCCCTGTCCACGCTGCACAGCTGCAACCGGACGCTGGTCTCGCTCAACCTGGGCTTCAACCTCATCGGGGACGAGGGCGCGTGCCACATCGCCCAGGGCCTGCGGCTGAACCGCTCCCTGCTCTGGCTGTCCCTGGCCCACAACCGCATCCAGGACAAGGGCGCGCTGAGGCTGGCGGAGGTGGGTGTGTGGGGCGGGGCCTGACCAGGGGTGGGGCGGGGCCGGGCCGCGGGGTGGGCGGGGCCTGACCAGGGGTGGGGCGGGGCCGGGCCTCGGGGTGGGCGCGGCCTGGCCAGGGGTGGGGCGGGGCCTGACCGCGCCGCTGCCCGCCAGGTCCTGCGGCCCTTCGAGCTGTCGCACCGCGAGGTGGTGGAGCGCCGGCGCCTCCTGCTGGAGAAGGGCACGCAGGAGCGCTCGCGCTCGGTGAGCGTCCCGCCCGTCGCCTGTCCCCTCTCCCTGCGCGGGGGGGGGGCTGCTCCCCGCCCCTGCGCAGGCCCAGCACACATCCGGGCTCCCACCGCAAAACCCCTCCGTGGGCAGCAGGGGTGTCCGTCAGGAGAGAGGACCAGGTTTGGGCCGCCTCGGCACGGCCAGCTTGTGACCTTGGCATGTTAACCTCGCTGGCTTCAGTGTCCTCACCTGGAACCGGGTTATTGTACCCACTTCGCAGGACCGAGAGGATTCACCGAGGCCGTGCCTGGCACGAGCTCGGAAGGATTTGAGTCCGACCCCCGCTCCCCCAGCTCAGCCTCAGGTCCCCCTGCCGTTTCCTTCCCACAGCAGCTCCCCGCAAAGTCCCCAAGAAACTACGTTCGCATCTGAGGGGGGCGGGGCGCTGCCAGGCTGCGAGCCGCCCGGGCGCGAGGCTTTCCGGCGCTCCTCACTGAGAAGGGGGTGTGGCCCCCCCATTTGTGAGCGCAGCCCTCCTCCTCCCGCCACGGGGACTCCAAGACAGACCGCGAGAAGAACACGCTGTCGGGGGTCAGTTCCGTGGCGCTGGTGGAGAAGGCGGAGAAGATGCAGACGCCGAAGACCCCGAAGGGCCTGGGCAAGAAGAAGGAGAAGGCAGGGGTCGGTGGGCCGTGGCGGGGGCGGGGCTCAGGCGGGGTGGAGGCGGCGCTTCCTGACCTGCTCCTGGCCGTGGGGAGCCCCTTCACGTCCCCGCACGCCCTCCCCAGGAAGTGAAGAAGGAGGAGAAGTCGGGGTCTGGGCAGTCACCCACACAAGGAACCCCAAAGAAGGACGACTCCACAAAGGCAGGGAAGGGCAGTAAGTGGCGCCGTCTTGGTGTGGTGGGGGGACTCGGCGGGGCGGGGTGCGGGCGGGGCGAGGGCGGGGCGAATGGGTGGGCCTGCAGCCTGTGCCCTGGGCTTCCCCCTCCCCCGTCGCACCCCCACTGGCCCGCTCCTGGCCCGGGAGGGCAGCCGAGGCCGCCCGTGCACCCTCCTGGCTCCTCCGTGCCCCGCAGAGGTGACGATCCCCGAGCAGAAGCCAGTCAAGGGGAAGGGCCCCAAAGTCGGGAGCAAGGAGAAACGCAGCATCCTGCCGGAGTCGGAGGTAGCGCAGGCGTCCTCGTCTCCCTGTCGTCCCCAGCCCGTCCCCAGCCCGTCCCCAGCCCGGGGCTCACTCCCGCCCACCCACCTGGCCCCACCGACCTGGGCCTGTGGGGTAACAGGGCCCCTGACCCCAGACCACGAGGCCCTGCTTCATCTGCCGGGACCTCTCCCCCTGGGGACCAGAATTCAGCTCACAGGCCCCCCCCCCGGAGATGGTGGTGTCCTGTGCCCACAGTACCCCCGCTCACCTCTGCCACCTGTCACAGCGCACGGCCCTCCCCCTCTCCGGCTCCCCCCGTCGTTTCCTGAGGGTGTGGGCGGGCTTAGCTCTGTGTCCCCAGCACCCAGGACAGAGCTGGACGGCAGTGGCCCTCACACGTGTGTTGAACGAGGGGAGGGCGGGCCTGGTGCCCGGCCCCTCCCGGCTGCAGCCTCTCTCCTCCAACAGCTGGTGGCCGAGGCCACGGAGATGGTCAACCCCCTGCTGGAGCCCGCCGAGCACCGCGACGGGAAGGTGTTCATGCCAGGGAACAAGGCCCTGCTGCACCTCAACCTCCTCCGTGCGTGCGCCCCCGCCCGCGCCCCGGGCCCCTGCCGCCCCGGGCCCCCAGCCCAGCCCCAGAGCACCCGGCGCGCCCAGGGTGGAGGCCCCTCTGCAGGGCTGCGGGCGAGGGGAGGCCAGGACCCCGCCGGGGAGGAGCGGGGTGCAGGCAGGCAGACGGGGTGGAGGGGAGCCGGGCGCTGGGGGTCGCGGGGGTCGCGGGTGGCCGACTGCCCCTCCCTCCAGGAAACCGCATCACCGAGGTGGGGCTGGAAGGCTTCCTGGCCACGGTGCAGTACCAGGCGCAGTTCTCCAAGTCCAAGAGCGCGGGCCGGGGCCCCGTGGGGCTGCTGTGGCTGTCCCTGGCGGTGAGTGCCCAGCGGACGCCCCTGTCCCGCGGTCCCTGCACCTGTCTCGTGTGAGGCCACCAGTCCCTGTCCCCAGCCTGCCCTGTCCCGCCCCCAGCCCGTCGGCCGTCAGCCAGCCCGCCTTTCCCTCCTTCAGAAGAACTGCTTCCCCACGCAGAGCCCCGCGTACACCACCATCCAGGAGCTGCTGCTGCCCCGGGACCCCACCACCAAGGCCAAGCCCCGGGAGGACGAGGCCTCCGCGTCCTCCGGCTAGACTCCCCCCCCCCGCATGTGCACCCACCTCCCTGGGGGGCGCTCCCCCGAGGCTGTCTGCAGACTTCCAGAACCCCTCGGTCTGACCCTAACAGGGCTCTGGTGGGTCACCGCTCCCTTGCTCAGGCCCCTCGCGTTCCCTAGGGGACACGTGCCTGATGTCCTCGACCTGAAGCCGGGACACTCAGCCAGCACGGGGCCACCTGGAGAGCTGGGAAGCCGTCACTGCTGCCTCCCCAGGGGCCGCTTCTGGGGCCGGTGTCCACTCCACCGCCTGTCCCCACCTCCAGGCAGGTCCCTCCTGGCCCACAGCACCCCGCCTCCCGGTGCCTCGACAGAGGCCTCTCCCTGCGCAGGGCGCGCTCGCCGGTCACCCGAGTGAGTCCTTCTCATCTGTCACCAGTGACTCGTGCCCTCATCCTTGGGGGGTCAGCACGCAGCACACATTAGGGCCAAAGG
Source organism: Macroglossus sobrinus (assembly GCA_004027375.1). Taxonomy (NCBI): domain Eukaryota; kingdom Metazoa; phylum Chordata; class Mammalia; order Chiroptera; family Pteropodidae; genus Macroglossus; species Macroglossus sobrinus. Next base: position 8,151 of record PVKZ01005085.1, read on the forward strand.
GGGACCTGTCCCCTCGTCCCCCAGTGAAGGCGGAGACATCAGAGGGTCGGATGGCTGCCGGGGAGTGGGCGGCTGCGGGACAGTGTGGAGGGCTGACGTGCCGACCGCCAGCTCCCCTTACGAAGGGCAGCTCGGGGGCGTGTGCACGTCCAGCTGGCTCCTGTGCTGGCCTCTGTCCCCCTGCTGCCCAGGGAGCCGTCTGTCCCCGTCCACACCGGCCGTAAGTCCAAGGACCACACAAACCACCACAGAGGAAGAATATTTAACTTTTCTTAAAAAAAAAAAAACATGAAAGGGAGAAAATAAGAGTATACATTATTTTAAGAGCGAAACAGTTATTTCCGTATCTGTATTTTATATATTATATATATTTATATATGTATGTATATATACACCTAGCACAGTGTGTCTGTTCTATTGGTCGGTGGGGTGCAGTGGCCCCCGGGGACGGTCCTGGGTGAACTTAGGGGACTCTGGCCCCCTGGGGCCCAGTTTTGGCTCCGTACCTGATAGATGGTTTTCTGCAGGGAGGGGGCAGGAAGGGTGGACGTGGTGGGGGACAGGACACACCCCGACAAGGAGATCGTGGCCCCCGGGGGCCTGGGGGAGCTAGGGGCGCAGGTAAACCTCCCTGTCCTCGGCAGTGGCGTCTGCAGCTGCCCCCAGCACCCCGAGCCGGAAATAAGGTGAGAGTCGTTGACAGCGGCCGAGACGCCCTACGTCCCTGTTTATGGGAACCACGGACGGGGGGCGGCTGAGCCCGGGGTCCTGAGCAGCAGGGGGAGAAAGTGCACTCACGCGGGCGCCTCCCCCTCCACTGGCAAGTGCGAGGGCGCCCCACACACCCGCCTCTCGGACCCAAGGCCTCGGTGGGCTGGAGGGCGGGTGGACACGGACGCTGCACTCCCGGGCAGCATGGCAGGCTGCCCAGCCAGTGCCCGGCCCCGGCAGACCCTTGGTGAGGACGTGCTGGGCAGGAGTTAGGGTCTCGGAGACGGAGACGGGGCCCTGTCTGCAGCCGTGTCCTCCAGGGCAGTGCTGGTGCCTGGGGAGGCAGCCCCGCCGTGAGGAGCCCGCTCCCGCGGGCCCCCCGCCCTCCCGGAGGCGTGCGCCCCAGGCTGGCACCAGGAGGCCAGCGCCACTCACCCTCCGTGGGGCAGGGCCCTGCTCCAAGGCTGTCCCCGCAGTCAGAGGGCGGCGGTCCCTTCGCTGGAGGTGACAGAGCGCTGCCGTCTGTCCAGCCCGCGGCCTCGGCGTGGAGGCTGCCCACAGGGGTGGCAGTGCCGGACGGCTCTTCCCCGAGGGACCGGAGCAGCTCTCTGTGGGCCCGCTCCATGTCCTGCGAGAGGGGGAGCGTCCCTGAGGCCTGGGGGGCTGTGCCTGAGGGGGCTGGGCGGGGACCCCCGGCCGAGCCCTCACCCGGAGCCTGCTGAGCTTGAGGGTCAGCCGCTCGATGGTGTGGAAGATGGTGCCCAGGTCGCTGAGTGCCAGGCCGGGGTGCCGCTGGTCCCCGCCGGCCCCCCGCAGCCGGGCCTGGGGCGCAGCCGGCCAGGCAGGGAGGCTGTCGGGCGGGGAGGGGTCCAATGGTGCCCCCGGGGGGTCGGCGCTGGAGTCCGGGGGTCCGGCTGGCATGCTGACGTAGAAGCAGTTCCCTGTGTGGGGGCGAGGGGGGAGGTCAGGGGGCCTCGTGGACGGTGCCCAGGTGCCCCCCAGCTTGGCCCGGCCCACCCAGCTGTCACCCTCCTCCAGAGCCCTCCCCAGGGCGCCTCTGCTCCGCGGGGCCCAGTGAGAACACCGAGAGCAGGGCCAGGGCTGGCAGGACTGTGGTCTCCCCGGGTGACGGGGAGGGGACCCCAATCCTTGAAGGAGGGTAAGGAGGCGGAGGCTGCTTTTCAGTACTTTCGGGAAGCCGATGCACCCCACCTCGAGCTTTGTCAGCACAACCCCACCCCACCCGCCCCGTGCTCAAGCCCCAGAGAAGCCCCCGCTCGGCAGGGGTTCAGACGCTGGGGGTGGGTGACAGGGAGGGGCCCTGACCGGGCAGCGAGCACAGGCAGACGCAGCACTGCCACCAGGCCTGTGGCAGGACGGGCGGCATGCCCCGGTGGCCGTGTGGGGCCCCGGGCTCCGCGTCCAGCTCCAGCGCGGCACGAGGCCCGGCCCTGTCGCTGGCCCCCGAGCTGCCACAGGCAGGGTGCTGCCCGCCGCGGCCACTGGCCCTGCCCGGCGCCCAGGGGTGGTCGTTACCCGCGGCCTCCGCTCCGCCTTCCACTCCAGGTGGCTCAGGCTCAGACTGGCCACTCTCCGGTAGTATGGGGACAGCCTCGCTGCCTGCCACCTCAGCTGCACCGCCGCCACCACCACCAGGGGAGCAGAGAAGGGACAGAAGGGCAGGGGGAGCAGAGAGGAGGAGTGGGGAAAAGGAGACAGGGGTGAGCAGTGAGCACGAGCTCACCCGTGGGGACGCCCCAGGGGGCCACCAGGTCACCAAAGGACAGAGAAGGAAGGTCAGTTCCCAGAAACCCAGGAAAGGGCAGGCCCCCGGCAAGCGGGACGAGGCTCCCGGGCGGGAGGCAGAGCTGGGCCCCAGGGAGCACCTGCCACCCGGGGCCTGACGAGGACCCGGCCCGCGGCCACCACCGCCCGCTCCTGCCGCTGCCCCTGCCCTGTCCCAGCCAGTCCCAGCCTCTCTGTCTTCGAGCCGGCCACAGCCGGGGTGCCCCCGTCCCAGGCCACTGGCCTGCCTCTGCTCAGCGCCCTCTGCGGGGCTGGCCTGGCCTGGCCTGGCCTGGCCGGAGGACGAGCCCTGCCCTGTCCCGAGGCTCTGAGAAGAGCCTCGCCGCTTCCTGGGCCGGGAGACTGACTGAGACCCGTCTGTGCCCGGCAGGAGGGGAAGTCCTCACATCACAGAATCAAGTCAGAGATGACTCAGGGTTTGTGCTAAGGTCACACAGGCACGAAGTGACAGCGCCAGGGCTGTGCACCTCGGCTGTCCAGCCCCAGAGCCCCGGCGTGCCACGGGGCTCCCTGCCCCGGCTCCAGGAGCAGCGGGCGGGGGGAGGGAAGCAGCCCCCACTCTAGCCCCGGGGCGTCCGGGCGGGAAGCGGGGCGTCTGTTTCACCTTTTCTCACGACCTGGTAGCTTCTCGCTGCCTCTGGGCCGGGAGCCTCGTCGTCCTCCTCTGGGGCGCTGTCCAGCTCCGGGGGCTCCCAGATCCCGGAGTGCCGGGTCCTGGGGGGCAGGTGCTCCAGGGAGCACACGGCCGCCGCCCCCGGGAGCTGGGTGCCGTCCCCTTCGCCCGCCGTGGGCGCCGGCCCGGGGGAGCCGGGCTCCCAGGGGTGAGAGGCGACGCTGGCGGAGGCGGTGGGCGTCAGGTCGTCCTCGGGCGCCCCGGCGGCCTGGGGCTCCGTGGCCTGGCCGGGCAGCAGCCTCCACAGCATCAGCTGGCGCAGGCTCTCCACTGCAGGGGACAGCGGTGGACACGGGGCGCTGGCTGGACCGGCACAGGACGTGCCGCCCCCAGCTTGCTGAGCCTGCTCCCGTCACAGGGCGGAGGTGGAGGGCTGCCCCGACCGGCTGGGGGTGGGGCGAGGTGACAACTACGCCCGTCAGCGCCCCTCAGGCACGCCCAGGGAGGCGCTTCGGGCAGGGGGACGGTGGAGCCGTGTCGGGGGCCTGACTGGGGCTGCGGGCTGGGGCGGGGTCCACGAGGCGCTCACCATCCTCCAGGGCTGAGTCGGCCAGACCTTCCAGCAACAGGGGGCCTGGGAGGGGCAGGACGATGGGGTCCCTTGTCCTGCCACCCCTGTTCTCGCCACCCAGGGACGCGGGGGGCGGGGGCAGGGCGCCCAGCTCTTCCTCGTCCATGCTGCCCGCATGCTCGGGGACCTCTGGCAGGACCGGGTGCTGCCCTCTGACCCTCTGCTGGGGCCCGGTGCCTGCTGGGGGGGCGAAAGCGAGAGGCAGGGCAGGCGGAGGACACGAGGGGCTGACCCCACGCCCAGCTTTGGGTGTGGGGCTGGGACGTCGGCTGGTTCGGCCGTGTTTACTGAGCACTGTGTGACCGGCCAGGCGCTGTCCTGGCTCGTGGGGCGTCCCAGTAACTCCAGCAAAGGCCCCGCCCTCGACAGATAGGCGACAGGCGCCACAGGGCACAGGGGCCGACCGCCGGTCACAGCGCTGCGCAGGGGACACCTCGCAGCGAGAGTCCTCTCTGGGCCCGAGACCGAAGGCGTTTCAGACGAGCGCCCGGTGAGAAGCCGTCTGCCAGTCCGCCCGGGGACCGCCTAAGCCCCTGGAACCTGGGCCCTGTCTGCACCCCGCTCTCCCTTAGGACCCCGGCGGGACAAAGCAGGGAGCTCCGGACTCCCACATGTCCCTCGGTCCCTCTGCTGCTGAACACCTGTCAGCCAGCGGGCCAGCTGGGAGCCCGCTGGGGTGAGCGTGTCCACGCCGCCTGCTTCCTTCCTGTCTCAGACACACGCGTCCTCGTCCTGAGTTCTCAAACCTCACCCCTCCGGCCCGGACGGCCCTCTCCCGTCACCCCGCACCGCCCCGACCACGCCCCCACCTGCGCCCAAAGGGACTTGGGTCCCATGAGCTCCGCTCAGGGACTCACCTCCGGGCAGGCCCTCTGGCTCCTCGTCCTCCAGCCCTGCCCTGGGGGCAGAGACAAGCAGTGGCAGGTCACCCGCTGGGCATGCCGCCGCTCCGCCAGCCAGGCCATGAAGCCCACCCCAGCCCCCTGAGTCTGACCAGGCGCTGAAGGCGTAGGGCCCAGGGAGGAGGCGGCGGGTGCTGGCTGAGCCTCTCCTGGCCCCCCGACCCCCAACGCCACCTCCGGTGCAGTCTCCGGCACAGGTGGGGCGGGGGTTGGGGACAGCAGGCAGGGAGGGCAGGCAGCAGTGGGGGAACGTCCCTCCCACCTAACGCCTGTCCGCTGAGACTGTCCACCCTGAGCTAAGGGCCCGGGAGCAGCAGAGAACAAGGGCTGGGCATGGGGGCGGCACCTGCTGGGCCCGGGGCTCTGGCGGGCTGGCTCCGGGGGGCCGGGGGCCGGGGTGGGTGGCGGGGCGGCTCCAGGGGGCCTCGTGGTGGTCCGCACGGCCTCTTCGAGGAGCTCCATCCACCTGCGGCTCGGCGGGAAGAGGCCGGCGTGGGGGCAGGCACTGGGCACCCCACACCTGCCCTCGGAGGCCGGCTGCTCTCCCCGCTCTCCCCACACGCCCCGGCCCTCGGCGCCCAGTTAACAGGCGACGACCCTGCAGCTGGGAACCCGCCTAACGGCCCGTCTCCTCCCCCTGTGCCAGGCCACCTCCGACGGGCGGTTCTCGGGGACGCGGGGTGGGTGGACCACAGGGGTGGGGACGAGGGCCCTGGAGGCAAACATCTGAGAAGAACGTGAGCAAGGGAAGGAGAACCAGACGGGAGGGGGCGGGGCCTGAGGAGGGGAAGAGTGTGGCTGCTGCAGCCCTGAAGGCTCCGCCCCCACAGGTGAAGACTCCGCCCCCAGAGTGAGGCTCCGCCCCCACTGCCCCTCAGTCTGCCCCGCCTCCCACTGCCCCCCCACAGCCCCGACCTCTGACTGCTCTGGGCCCATGCCTGGCCTCGCTGTCCTCATACCACCCTGGTCCCAACGGGGCAGCAGGCACCCGTGACCCTCGAATCGACACTCACGTGTTCTTGTCTGAGGACGTCAGCGCCACCAGCTCGTAGATCTGGGGTGGGCCCAGCTCGGACGTGCAGATGATGAAGAAGGCCCGTTTGTCTGTGAGGAAGGGAGGCGTGTCCTGGGGCGGCACAGGACGACTCCCGCCTGGGCCGGGGACACCGAGCAGCCCTGCCCCTCACCACGACGACGCACGCAGCACGAGACGAACCTGGGTCGTCAGAACCCCTGGGGACCTCCTTACGAAAGAGACAGGGGCCACAGAACCCCTGACGGTCTCTCCCATGGCCGCCCATCACCCTCTGCTCCCCTAACAGCTGACGTGCGTGGTGCACGAGTTTGTGACAATTCTCACACTTGTGTCCCTCTGACCCCCGAAGTGGGGCGGGGTCGCCCCACATTCCAGATGAGGAGGCCGGGCCCAGGGCAGGTGGCTGCTGGATCCTGCTCCCCTCTGTCCCCCAAGCCTGTTCTCCCTGACCCGGGCCCACCCTGGGGCTCACGGCCCGTGCTGGCTGCACCCGGTCATCTGTCTCCACCGGGTCCCCACCGGCCCATTCTCTGCTTACATGGGCCGGGATGGGGCGGGGGACGCAGGTGGCCCGGGAAGTCCTGTAGGACCCCAGGCCGGCCCCACACAGCCCAGTGCCTGCTGGACATGACTGCCCGGGACCACGGCCCGCGCCACAGCACCTGTGGCCACGGAGCGGACCAGCACGGCGTTGAGCTTGAGCACGGGGCTGAAGGTCTGCTTGCCGTCCGAGGCGCCCGCGGCCGTCTTGCTGTGGCACTTGAGCAGCAGCTTCTCGTCCTGTTTCTGCAGCAGCACCAGCAGGTCCTCCAGCAGCAGCACGTGCAGGTCTGCGGGCGGCAGCGGTGAGGCGCCCGCCGCCCCTGCGACGCCAGCCCTCCCGGTCCCTGCGCCCTCCCGGTCCCTGTGCCCTCCCGGTCCCTGCGCTGGCACCCACCGCGCTCCAGGCTGCCGCCCGGCTCCTCTGGGGACGGACCGTCGCCTGGGACCGCCCGCCCCTGCGAACCCCCAGGCTGCCCCAGCCCCACCCCCGGCACACACCCAAGGTCTTGTCCTTGCTGATCCGCCAGGTCAGAGGCCCCTCGTGGATCATTCTCCTGGCTGTGAGATCCAGGCTCTGTCGAGAAGAAGCCACGCATCAGCCACCCACCCACCCGTCGTCCGCCTATCCATCCATCCATCCACCATCCCTCCATCCATCCATCTGCCATCCACCCATCATCCATCCACCCACCTGTCGTCCGCCTATCCATCCATCCATCCATCCACCATCTCTCCATCCATCCACCATCCCTCCATCCATCCACCTGCCATCCACCCAT
>PVKZ01005085.1:15271-61754 GCA_004027375.1 Macroglossus sobrinus
CGTCCACCCATCCATCCATCCACCCACCATCTCTCCATCCATCCACCTGCCATCCACCCATCATCCATCCACCACCCGTCGTCCATCCATCCATCCACCATCTCTCCATCCACCCACCCATCATCCATCTTCTCTCCATCTAACCACCTGTCATGTATCTATCCATCTGTCCATCATCCATCATCCATCCACCCACCATCCAGCCATCATCTCCTTCCATCCACCTGCCATCCATCTATCCATCTATCCAACATCCATCTGCCCACCCATCGTCCATATATCCATCTGTCCATCATCCATCTACCCACCTGTCGTCCATCTATCCATCCACCCACCATCTCTCCATCCATCTACCTGTCGTCCATCTATCCATCATCCACCCATCCACCCATTGTCCATCTATCCATCCATCCATCATCCATCATCCATCCACCCACCATCCAGCCATCATTTCTTCTTCCATTCACCTGTTGTCCATCTATCCATCTATCCATCATCCATCTGCCCACCCACCATCCATCTGCCCATCTGTCCATCATCCATCCACCTACCTATTGTCCATCTATCCATCTATCCATCATCCATCCACCCACCCATCATCCATCCATCCATCCATCCATCCATCATCCATCCATCCTCCCACTCACACACACGTCCATTTATTCGGCAAGTATTCGACAGCCTACCATGTATCAGACATCACATGAAAGTGCTAAGAACCAGTGGTGACAAGAAATGTTGCTGCCCTCACCCTCTTGTGAGGGACGCAGACAAGTGAAAAGGCGCCTGTGAAGTCACGTGTCCTGTGCTAGGGGATATGCCGATGGCTCTGCTTGGGTGTCTCACCTACCTCCCTCAGGCCACTGTCCGCCTTCCCTGCTCACCCCGCAGCGCGCTCCCTCCCGAAACAGCTGCACCGTCACCTGCGGTTCCCGGCCGAGGCCAAAGCGCCCCTCGCTGGCAAGGCCGCCCCCCCGCGTCCCTCCAGGACGGCTGGCCAGGGCGCCAGGGCCCACGTCTCCCGCCCCGGAGCCCACCTGCCCCTCGGGGACCCGGGCGGGGCGTGCGTGTGCCGGGGGCTGGCTGCTCCCGCCGCGCACCTTGAACTCCGCGGCCAGGGGGTTGCTGGCCCTCTCCAGGGAGGTGGTGTCCAGGCGCTTCTGGTAGCCCTCCACACGGTGCCGGTTCTCCGTCTGCTTCACCGCCTCGTTCACGTACTTGAGGATCTCGCGGCACTGATCGCGGGCCCGGCACAGCTTCTCGTGCTCGGGCGTGCCCCCTGCCAACCGGCGTGGAGGGGCGGCTTGGGGCTCCCGCCTGAGGAACGGTCCGAGCCCCGTGCCTCCGGCCACGAACGGCAGGTACCGGGGAGGGCCCGAGGACCGCAGTGTAAGGCTCCCTCCCGTGGGGGTCCTTGGGGTCCCCCAGGCTGCCGCCCCCGCCTCCGGCCACCGCTGACCACCCTGTGCCCCTAGCATCCTTCCGACTCTGAGCCTGACCAAGCAGGGCCAGTGTGTGGACGGGGTCTGCAGCGAGGGCGCTGCCCTGCCCGGCCCGGCCCGGCCCGGCCCTACCCTCCGTGTGCCTGAGGATGCTGTCCAGCAGCAGCGGGTACTTGGTCAGCCGCTGCATCTCGGAGATGATGAGGTCTCGCAGCTGCAGCCGCCGGCACTGGGGGTGGCTCTCGGCCTCCTGGACGCAGGGCACAGAGGGGACGCCGCCGCCGTCAGGACTGGCGGGGCTCAGGACGCCCCGGAGGGCGGTCTCCTCCTCGCACACGCGGGGGACGGGCCGGGGGGCGTCGGGGGGGCCCGGGGGTGTTGGGGGGGGCCCCGGGGCCGCGCACCTGCATGAACAGCTGGAAGCGGCTGTCCTTGCGCTGCTTGGCCTTGACCAGCTCCAGGGCGGCCGACTGGTGGGAGCAGAACTGGGCGGCCACCCGCTGCAGCTCCTCCCGGGCGGGGCCGTCAAACTGGGGCAGAGCGGACGGCAGCCGGGGCATCACCTGCCTGCCTGGCCCGTCCCCCGCCCCCCTGCTCCCCGCCGCCCCCCGCCCCCCGCGGGGAAGGCCGTGACCCGGAGGGGGCCAGCAGCGCACCCGGGCCAACATGAGGTCGCCGACGTCCCCGATGACCGGGCCCTCGTCCCGTAGCTTCTTCATGGCCTCGCACCAGCAGTCTGGGGGCGGGGGACAGAGGCCCGGGGCTCAGCCGCGCGGCCAGCCCTGGGGCGCGGACCGCGAGGGGCCCCGGCCAGCGCCGGGGGGGGGGGATGCTGGGGCGTCCGTCGCGGGGGGCCGGCTCACTGTGCGCCTCCATGAGCTCAGGCAGGTTGGGGAAGAGCCGGGCCAGCTCCTCCCGCGACAGCAGGCTCTCCTTCCGCATGCGCTGGTAGAAGACGAGGTCCAGGACGCGCAGCGTGCGCACGTGCGAGGCCTCCGTCACGAACAGCTCTGGGGGCGCGGGAGGCACGTTGGCCGGAACCATGGCCGCTCCCGCAACCCCGACCACTTTGCTTCCGGGGAACCCAACGCCCCCTTTCTTCTCACCAGGGACCAGAGCCGCAGTGGCCCTTCCGTGGGTAACCCTTCCGCGGGAAGCACGGACCTGGGGCTGTCCCCAGGGCCACCCCCTGGAACCCCCGGCGCCCCGCCCGCGCCCTCACCGTTGATGACCTCCTGCCGGTCGACCTCCCGCTGGCTCAGCCCGGCCGCCACGTCCCTGCCCACCGTGTGCTGCCAGTTTTGGGCGTCTGGCTCCGGCTCCAGGTCTGACAGCCGGCCCAGGTCGTCCTCCAGCAGGTGGGGCAGGAGGGCGTCGGTGCAGAACCCCAGGCTGGGGGACTCGACGCTCCTGGGGGGCACAGACGTTCGGCTTCGCCCGGACGGAAGACGCCACACAGGGCCTGCCCCCGGCTTGCCCCCCTCACCTGCCCGCGCCCGGCTCACCTGCGGCCCATTTTGGGGGTGAAGGGAGGGGTGGGGTTCTCCAGGGACCTGCGGGGAGAAGGCCAACGCTCAGCGCCCGCGCCCGCAGCCCTGCCGGGCCGGGCGGCCGGAGCCCCGCGCACCTGGTGGAGAGGCTGGAGGCGGAGGACGAGGCCGACTGGTGCAGGCGGGCGGCCTCGGCGGCGGCGTCCACGTCCACGTCGCTGCGGGAGCGAGGCACGCTGTCCGCCTTGCGGGAGCGCGCCAGCTCCTCCCGGCCCTTCAGGCTCTCGGAGCGGCCCAGCCGGACCTCGGAACGCGCGCTGGGGGCGGCAAGCGGCCTCAGGCCCGGGTCCTGGCCAGCGTCACCTGCTGCCACCTCGAGGGCACCTCCGTGGCGCAGAGGTCCCCTCGGACCGAGACGACAGCCGCGTCTCTCTGCTCGCGAGGCCCCGTCCCCGGCGGGGGCCGCAGGCACAGCCGCTCCCCTCCCGCGAGGGAGGCTTGGCCCGCTCCCCGTTCCGCCCACAGCCGGGTCTCCCCCCGACACCCCGACACCCAGGCGGGACAGTGTGGGGCCCTGGGTCTAGCGAAGGTGCTGGGCAGCTGCACCCAGAGCCAGCTCCACGCCCTGCCCAGCACCCCCTCTCTGGGCCGGCCCCCCAGCCCCCCGGCCCCCCGCCGCTACCTGTCGCCCTCCAGCAGGTCCTCGGGGAAGCTCCCGGTGGACAGGCGCTGCGTCCCCGGCTCGGGGCCGTCCTGCTGCTGGCTGTTCTCGAAGTGCTGGATGATGTTCCTCACGTTGCCCGGCTTGACTGGAAGCGGCAGACAATGAGGGCGGCTGCGCCGGCCGCCGCTGCCCCCTGCGGCCCAGGGCAGCCCGAGCCAGCCCGCGGGGCGAGGGCGGCCCCCGGTCCCCGCCTTTCCGCGCCCGCTCCTCCCGTCCGCGAAGTGAGCGGGTTTAGCAGCGCGTCCCTGAGCGGGGACCTTTCGGCTCTCGCGTCCTTTGTTACAACAACTCTTCTACTAGGAAATCGTGACTGGGTTGTTCCCAAGAGCCACACACGAGTTAGAAAATAGCCAGGACCAAAACCACATCCGCACGTAACTCAGCCTCGTTGCCAAACCGCGTCACGCAGTTTCCGAGTTCGCGTCACTGTCAGTCCCCCCTGTTCTCCTGGCCCCCACCCTGGTCGCCATCCTTAAGGAGTCTGGCTCTCACTGCCAGGCGGGGTCTCAGGAGAAGCGCATTCCTGGGCACTCGAATGCCAGCCCAGCCCGGTTCCGAGCTGAGGCGGAGGCTGGGGAGCGGGCGTGGGAGCGAGGGGCAGGCGCTGGGGACACGGCCCGGGGCTCAGTGGCTCGGCCCGAGCTCCGCGTGCGACATGAGAACCGGACGGGGACAGACCCGCAACCGGCCTGAGACCGATGGGCGGGGGAAGGGGCTGGGCAGTGGCTGCTCAGGGGGCTGGGCCCCGCTGCCACTGTCCTGGCCGGCGTCCCCCCCACTGCGGATCCCAGTGTCGACACAAATGAGACAAATCTCCCCCCGCGTCTCGACCCGCGTCTCACACGCAGATTTCCGAGCCGAGGACACAAAAAGGTGTCTCCAAGGCTCACGACGCCGCACCCTCAGGCAGAGCGGGGGTGACACTCCTAAGGCGAACACGGGGCTGCGTGCGTGTGTCGGGGAGGGGTGCGGCCATCACCCCCGTTTTGGAGACCAGGGCCACGCGCCTGCCCCAGGCTGAGCGCGCAGGTGGACCCTAGGGCAGCTGGGGGAGGCAGGGTGAGCCGAGGCGCCCCGGCCGGCTGGCTGAGGATGGAGCCGGGACACCCTGTCACAGAAAGCCACCAGGCTGAGGCCACTGCTCCCTCATCCATGAGCCGCGTGGAAAACGCGGTTGTCCCTGGGGAGTCACGCCCTCGCTGTGGCCCCGAGAGCTGGTAACAGCAGGGCCCAGCTCCAGGGCTTTCCAGGCTGGGGGGCTGCGGGGTCTCTGCACACGGACACAGACCCCGAGCACCGCACACCGCGTGGCGAATGGTAAGGGCGAGGCCGGCCCCGTGCCCACCCCGCCCGGGGCAGTGGCTCAGCCCCGGGCTCTCCCGGCCCTCCCTGCGGACACGAGCAGCTGGGGGCCCGGCTCGGGCCCCTGAAGCTCGTGGCCTGGCGCCTTCTGCCCCACGGGCGCGCCGGAAACCGGGGCCCGGGTTTCAAGGCCGTTCTGTCATTTCCCTACTGTTTTATGACCACTTTGCGGTCATTATTTTTGTCGTTCAGAACGGCGTGGTGCGTCTAGGAATGCAATCATTTAAAAAGTAACTCTGAAGGTCGTTACTTTTTAACTGATGCTTCTAGTACAACGAATCCTAGCAAGAGAATAACGCTCTGCTCACCTTCTATCCCACCCCACGGATTTACTGCGAAACCTAAAACATCACCCCCTTAACCGTCCACGCGCGACCTCACGGGTGCAGCAAACGCGCCCGGTTAGGACCTGGGCGTCCTCGGGTGGGCGTGCGTCACTGACGTGCGCCACGCCCCACGTTCTCTCACGGGAAGTCCAGAAAACGGGGGGGGGGGGTTCCCTAACGTCCCCGCAGGGTGGCTCCCGCTCAGCTGCTGCAGCTGGGCGGGGCTGGCCCCTGGAGGTGGAGACAGGCCCAGGCTGCGGGGCCAGAGCCCCTCCGGGGGGCGTCACCCCCGGCCCTGGGACAGGCCGCGTGGAGTGGGGGCAGGGCGGAGGGGAGACGGCGGGACAGGAGGGGACGCCAGGGTGGCAGGAGAAAAGAGACGGGATCTGGGAAATGGAAACGATGCTGATGCAGGAAAAAAAAAAAAAGAAGAGAAAACAAAGACGACGGCCCTTTCACCTTCCGCGGGGACGAGGGGACATGAAACGCGACAAGAAACCAAACGAGAACAAGAGTGAACCACGAAACGTCAAACCGAGTCCAAACAAAAATCACATCGAGCGGGAAGATGAGACGTCGTGGCCCCAACCAGGGCCGGCCAGGGGCGCCCCCCCGGCCCCTCGCAGACCCCCGGGGCCAGCAGCGACTTCCAGACAAGCGCACGGCAACACGGCGGGGTGGACGCAGCCGGGCTATGGGGGGCACCGGGGCCTCTGGGCCCCAAGCCCCGTCCTGCTGAACCCCTCAAATGCCCACGCACAGGCCCCCGGCACAGAGCCCCACGCGGAGGTGGGGGCGCCACCGGCTGTCGACAGCGCCCGCCCGGCACGGCCACCGGTCCCCCCGCGGGCCTGCCGGGGTGTGGCCCCCGCCCCGCTGTCCCACACTCACTGCTCTGGGCGGAGCTCCGCGGCTTCCCGATGTATCTGAGGAGGGGGTTCCGCTTCCTCTCCTCCAGGGCGTCCTTGTCCTTCTTGGAGTTGCTGCTCTGCTGAGGCAGAGCGGGGGCTCAGAGCTGGCCCGACACCCAGGCGTGGCCGCTCTGCCCCCCGCCCCCCGCCCCCCACCGGACACGAGCTTCCGGCCGGGCCTGGAGGGACGGAGGAGGCTGCTCTCCACGGCCGAGGGGGCGGGAGGCCGGACCCCGCGAGGCCTCCCCCAGGCTGCGGGGCGGGGAGCCACGCCAAGGGACGAGGCTTCCCGGGGCGGCCCTGTCACCTTCTTGGTCTTCGGGAAGAAGGGGAGCCACTTGTCCTTGTCAGGGGCCGACGGGGCCTTCTCGGCCGTGCTGGACGGCCGTGCCTCTCGGAGCCGGATGCCCGCGTGGCTCATGTAGGCGTTGAGGGCCAAGGCCATGGTGGTGCTGGAAGACAGGGCCGGCGCCGACCCAGGGCTCAGAGCTCGCCATGTCCCCGTCAGCTGCTGCCTGCGTCCCCACGGCCGCCCGGCAGGCGGGACGGGGTGCTATGGGCAGGGGGCTCAGAGCCAGGCCCGGAGCAGTGTGTGTGTGGGTGGCCACGGGCAGAGGCCGGGCTGGGGGTCTCGGCTGCATGACCCGGGGGGCTGTGTCCTTTCTGAGCAGTTCTCAGAGCCGGGATGGGGCTCAGGGGAAGGACACGTGGGACCCTAAAACAAGGTCAGCAGCTGTGGGCAGGCCTGCAGGACCGGGGGCCCCCTGGTGAAGCCCTCAGGCGTGGGGGCGGGAGCAAGGGAAGGGGAGAGACGCCACCCGCCTCTGCCAAGGTGGAGGCCCTCGCCCCGCACCCCACGCGTGAGCAGCAGATGGGGAGCCGCTGGGGGCCCCAGCTGCCAGGCACAGGGCGGGCGGGCTCTGGGCTGACAGACAGAATGTCCACTGTGGGCCCGGCCCTGGCTGCCCGCTCCTCTGAGACCCTTCCCCCGCCCCCCGTGTCCCCATCACGTGCTCATCTCAGCAGCGGCTGCGACAAACACCCCCTCTGCAGGCTGCGGACGCTGGCCCCGTGCGCCCAGAGGCAGCGCGCTGGACGGCGGCTGCCAGGGGCTCTTCTCTGGGGGCCGAGAGGAAGGCGGGCCGGGCCGGGCCAGTGTGGGTGGGCGTGGGGTGTGGGGGCGGCAGCTGAGGAGCGGGCCCTGGCCCAGGCAGTGACCCCGAGCCTCGGGGCCTGGGCCGCATGACCGGTTGAGCGGTGGTGGCACCTGGGGGCAGCGTGGACAGATGGCGAGCCCACCGTGCTGGGGACCCTGTGATGGGCAGAGGTGGGGAGCGCAGCGCTCAGCCCAGCCCTGCCCGCTGCGCACAGCCATCACTCACCTCCTGTCCTCCTCGTACTTGGACCTGCAACCAGAGAGGGAGCAGGTGACACAGGGGTGGCGGGGCCGTGCCCACCCGCCGGCACACCGGCACGGGGAGGCCCTGCCCGAGAGCGGGCGGGACAGGGCTCAGGGTTCCGGCGGCCCCGAGGGCCCTGTCAGCTACGACACCAGCGGAACCAGGGGGCGGGGCACTGCCGCCGGAAGATCAGGGTGGGGTGACGCGGGAGGGGCGGGGAGAGAGCAGAGGGCGCCCGAAGGTGCCACCTGCTGAGGTGACGGGACAGGATGGCAGCCAGGGCGCTGGCAGGGGCCCGGCACGGCCCTGCTGTGCAGCGCTCGCTCAGCTGCCTCACACCCACACGCGGCTGCTTCGAACAGAAGCCCGAGTGGGTGCCCGCGCCTGTCACAGCCCCGCGCCCGTCCGTGGTGTCCTGGCCCCGGCCTGGCATGCGCGCAGGAGGCTTTGCGCCCTCCCTGAGCGGCCCCGGTGGCCCCTCACCCAGCCCCCTCCCAGACGCCACTGCCGGCCCAGATCCCACCGTCTGGAGCCCACACCGCAGGCGGCGGTGCCCCGCGGGCCGGGCCCGCGCCCGCCCCGTCCGCACGGCAGCGCCCGTTCTCCTCCCGGCTCGGGACGGAGAACCAGGGAGGCTCCCGGCGTCTCGGGAGGAACCTCGTTCGCTCCGCCGTCGACAGACCGAGAACCGACACTGCACACCCGCCGGCTCCTGGGGCCGCCCGGCTCCCCTCGCCCACCCTGGGTCTCGTGGCTCCGATGGCTCCGCTCAGGACGGTGCAGACGGGAGCCCTGACCCCGTCCGCTGGCCCTCGGGGGCCCTGCCACCCCTCGGACTCCAGCACCCCCTCACTGTGGCTGCGCACGCCGAACAGGGTCCCACGCCCCCCGGCTGTTCCCTCCGCCTGGGGCGCCCTTCCCCACTGTCCTCAGGGACACCCCCTCTTCACCAGCACCGCACTCCTCTCCGCAGCGCCTGCCCCCCAGGCCGCTCCACCCCCGCACGTGCCCCCCCTCCCCACCCCCGTGTGTTCCGGAACTTCCTTCCCCGTCAGGCACTGCTTCCTCTTCCCACCGCAGCACGAGCTCCACGGGGAGCAGGGCCGGGCGCACAGTAGGGCCTCGGGAAATGCCCGCTGCGCTGGCAGAGCAGCATCCGTAGGGCCTAGTCCCACTTCTGCTGTTTCACAGGTAGGACGGCTCGCCGAGGTCCCACGGCCGCCGCGTGGGGCAGCCGTGCTGGGGGCAGAGCCTGCTTCTAGGCCCAGCGTGACGCCGGAGGACGAGACTGGGAAGGGGTGACCAGCAGCCGCCAGCCCCTGTGCCCCTCGGGAGGGGCTGCACCCACTGGGCTCTGAACGTCCCCCGAGACGGCCGCAGCGCAGCAGGGAAGGAGACCCAGGCAGGAGGTGGAGGGGGCAGGTGCAGGGGGCAGTGTGTCCGCCGTGAGGGGCGCAGACTCACAGAATGTCTCCCAGGGCGTCCAGCTGCCGCTCGGCGACTTGGCGCTCTCGGCCGGGGTCCCCGTCCAGCCCCAGAAGGTCGTTCTCCCCGTACAGGCTGCCCAGGCCCAGCGTGCGCCGCGTCCTGGGCGGGAGACGGGGACAGGTGTGCGTGAGCACGTGGCAGGCACGCACCTGCTCGGGGGGCCCGCACGCCGCAGGGGAGGGGGCCGAGGGCCGGGGCCCGGGGTGGGCCACCTGTAGTCCTGCATCTGCTCCTGGATCTCGGGCATGGCCGCCTCCTGGGCCTCGGAGAGGGCGGCCCGGACGTCCTCACCACTCCGCAGGCGCGACTCTGCCGGGTGCGGGGACAGGGACAGAGGCCGTGCTGGGGCCAGGGCTGCACGCAGCCGAGGCCACGCTCCTAGCAGGTGGGGAGCCCCCTCTGCTCGCCTCTTGCCTGTGCCCTTGAGCTCCCCTCCCTGTCACCCTCCCTCCGGAGGCAGCTCTGGCCTCTGATACCTGAGGTGTCACCTCCCTCAGCTCCTCTCCTGATGGCTGTCAGCATCAGCCAAGGAACTTACAGAAACACCAGGGACCCCTGTCCTGTAGGTGGGGTGCAGTGAGGCCCTGGCTTCTGTATTTTTACCCCCAGTGGCCCTGGTGACCAGCCAGGCTGAGGAACCCCTATCACCCCGTTTCCTCTCTGGACACACGACCCACGCGAGGCCCAGACGGGCCACGTGGATGGCTGGCCACAGTGGCCTAGGCCTCCTACGCCCGTGTGTCCCCCGTGACAAGCTCCAGCCGGCAGGGAGGGGCCGTGCCAGCGGTGCCAGCTCTGGGGGCCGCATCCCTCTGCCCGCTGCGCTCGGCCGCCTCCTGGGCACCCAGGACAAGGGGGGCCGGAGAAGACGGGTGGACCGCGCACCGACTTACCGATCTCGGCCTGCACCGCCGGTGGCACCCGCACTCTCAGCGGCTGGAAAGCAGAGGGGGGCGGGGGCGGGGGCGGCGAGGTCGCACCCTGGGGCGTGGCACGCGCACCTCCTCTCCCTCGCCCCAGCTCCCCGCCACCCCGTCCCCGTGGAGCTGAGGCTGGGGCGAGAGCAGGCCTGGAGGCGGTGGGCGCCATGGCCCGTTACCCCCGGCCCGCGGGCCGCACGCCCGGCAGGGGCTCCGGACACCGCACGGCTCCCCCGGCCGCAGGGAGCCGCCTGGGAAAGCGACTCCTGAGGGACGGTGGCCGGTCACTGCACGTCACCGAGCACAGTGCTCTGGCGTCCGCTCCGGGCTCCAGCAGCGGGACGAGCGGACAGCCCCCAACTGCTGACCGGGGACGACGGGGGCTCCAACCTCCCTCACCCCAGACCACGCAGGAGCAAAGGGACCATCTCTTGAGGAGAAACGGTCTGCTTCCCGCCTCCCGAGCTCCCGCGGCTCCTGACAGGGTCAGGTCGCCCGGGGCTCGGCTCAGTCGACGAGATGAGACCGTCCCTGGCAGGGGCCCCCGCCACACGCCCGGACCCCCGTCCCGATGTGGTTCAGCTGCCCCCTCCCAGGGGACCCTGCCTGCGACTGGCTCACGGGTCCAGACCATCGGGGCTCTGGCCGGGGCAGGGGAGGGTCACGGGGTTTGGCGCCATCCCCCCTGGGAGCACGAGGGGGCCAGTGTGCTTCCTGTCTCAGCACGTGGCACAAATGCGGGTTCGGGGGGACCACTGCGCGACCAGAACCCGGGGTCCCGGCCCCTCAGCCTGCAGCTCCCCGAGGACCTGTCTGCCTTCGGCCTGAGTGCCTCAGTTTCCCTTTGCCTCCCAGGGGCCCCGACGACAGCACACAACCCGCCCGCGCCTGCCTCACCGCAGTCTTCTCCAGGAAGATGGTCCAGATGTCCTTCCCCAGGCCCCGCGAGTCCTTGGGGTTCGTCTGCTGATAAACGTCCACACACAGGTAGAAAAGCTGGGGAGAGAGAGAGTGGGCTCCGCTCTGGTCCTCAGCCAGGAGGGACCTCGCCCCCAGGGCACGATCAGCAGCGTCTGGGGACCTGGACAGGTGTCCCAGCTAGCTGGGGGTGGACACAGCTAAATGCGCTGTACCGCACAGGACGCCCCTGCAGCCCATGGTCCCACAGTCGCGGTGGTGCGCCCAGGCTGGGCGCCGGCCGGGGAAGGGGCCCTGCGCACAGGTGGGCGCATGGACCCTCGTGGGCAGCAAGCCCCAGCCCGGGTCCCGGCCACGCCTGGCGCATCGTGTCCTGTGCTTGCGCACAGACGGCGGTCTGGGGTCGCGCTTTTACTTCCCTCTGTCCCCAGTGTCCCATCTGCATTCGGGGATGCTGCCTAGGCACGGGGTCCCCACACACCGCGTTCAGCGAGCACGCGCACGGGGCCGCCGAGCCGGCTTCCAACCGTGGGACCCGGAGAGGGGCCTGCAGCCCCGCCCGGGGCAGGAGGCTGGTTCTGAGGACACGGCCTCCGCCTCTCGCCCTCGGCCCCGTCCTGCCCAGCGCGGGGCAGCGTCCAGGCGCCAGCCCCGGCCCCTCGCAGCCCTCGGCCCTGCTTGCCGCACCCTCCGCAGCCACCTCACAGAGACGCCATGTCTGCGAGGGCCACGCCTGCCACTGCCGTTCTCGTCCAGACCCCTCTGAAGGACCAGCTCCCCGAGCCGGCCGCCTCCTCCTGCTGCTCCTGCGAGGCCCCCCCTCTACCCTGTCCGTGTCCCAGGATGCCCAGCGGGGCCGCGGGCCTGAGCAGGGCGGAGGCCAGAGACGTGGGGGCGCGGGCGCCGCGGGAGACGCACCAGGGGGCTGGGGTCCGCCTGCGAGAAGATGTAGCGCAGGAAGACGCCCAGGTGGGCCGGCCGCGCCTTCAGCTTCTCCAGGTCCTGGAAGACGGCGTCGCTCTGCAGGGGAGACGGGCGCGGGCGGCTCAGACGCGGGGCCCAGGCGCTCGGCCGCCCCCGGGGACTCCAGGCCACGGCGTCCTCCCCACGCCCCACCCCCCCAGCCGCTGCCGGTGCCACCGGAGAAGGAGGACAAGAGCAAAGCGGAACGTCACCTCGCTGTTGAGACAGCCCGGGTCGTAGTCCTCCTCTGGGCCGATGATCACGGGCTTCGCGCTCTGGTCGCCGCCCTGGGGGACAGTGCAGGGCGTACGGGGGAGGCTGGGGGACCGGAGGGCGCCCCCCTCAGGGACGCATGTGCAGGGACAGCGCAGCACGGACAGAGCTGCACACACCTGGCGACCACCGTTCCCAGCCCCATCTGGGGACAGAGGACCCTGCCACCCGCAGGAAGTGGCTGCAGCGGGCGTGGCCGGGCGGCCTGGCTGCAGGCAGTGGCAGCAAGAGACAGCGCTCGCTTCCTGTTTGCACAAGACCCGGCAGGGAGTGCCAGCCAGCGGGGTGCGACCCGGCGCCCCTGCCGGGCTGGGGGCCCCACGTTCCCCGCCACAGCCCCGCCTGAGCGCCCCCTGCAAGTCCCAGCGGCCACAGCCTGCTCTGCAGTCCGGCCGCGGGCCCCGAGGTCCGTCTCAGCACGAGGGGACGCAGCTGCCCCTTCCCGGGCACAGCCGCGGTGCCCGTCACACCTAGGCCTCTCCGCCTGGCTCCTCCCCGCCCCGAGCCAGAGTGCACGACCTCACCTGGAGCGTTGTCCCGCAGGGACGCGCCCTCCCCCTCCTCCAGCCCCGGCCCTGGTCACAGCTTCGGACCAACCCCGTTCCTCACTCGCGTCCCCTGCCCCCATCCCCTGCCCCCATCGCCACCGATGCCCAGCTGGGGTCTAATGAGGCCCCTCCCGGACTGGAACCCCAGGGACCTGAGGCTGGCATCGCCGGCGCGGGAGCACGGCGGGCCCAGAGACGGGCTGTCGCGTGCAGGGCGTCGTCAGCCCCATGTGCCGCGTGTGGCTTCGCAGGCACACGCCGAGCACCGTGCCGCCTGAACCCTCCGGGGCCCGGGTCCCCGGGGCAGCTCCACGCCACTCCGGACGCACTAGGTGTTTGCTGGTTTGGGGAATGACTTTTTTCTTTAAGTCTTTATAAATGTGATTTAAAAAAAAATTACAACAGCAGAACATGCTTACTACAAAAACTCAAGCACTGCAGGATTGTGACGGCAACTGAGAGCCCCCCACGGCCCCGCCCTTGCCGCGGACGGCGGTGGGGACAGCGCAGGCCCCTGCTCTTCTCACGGGGCTGTACCGAGACGCTGGACTGCGCTGATTCACCCTCATCGCTCCCAAGCGGCAATTTTAACAGTTTGCAGAAGATGAAGATTCGGGAGGAAAGAAGACTCCACACCCAGCCTGTCCCCGCAGCTCTCCTCCGGCCTCCACGAGGCCCCCCCGGAGCCGCCCAGCCCGGAGCCCGAGGCCCCAGAGCGGAGCGGGGCGCAGGCCGCTGACGGGAAAGGTCCCGGGGGGTTGGTGTGGGACGAGGACTGAGAGAGAGAGGACGCTGTATAAACACTGAAGCCGCCTCTCCCGCTCCTCAGATGCCAGCAGCAAGCCCGGCTCTGCTCCTGGGGCATCGCTCCCTGGGGGGCCGGGCTCCCCGCCCCCCCCGTGCTGCTCCGGTCCACCTGGGCACAGGCCTGGCTCTGGAAAGGAGGCAGGGCGGTTTGGAGCACTCACCTGGTCGCTGGATGCGTCCGGGCCCTGCCACTTGTGGTGCTGGGCTGCCCTGGCCGTGGTCACAGGGGAGGTCCGAGGGCTGTCCAGCCCAGGGTCCGGCGGCACCGAGCCCCGACTCCCCAGAGACTAGAGGACAGAGAATCCGTGAGCGGGCAGCCCTCCCAGGAGGCCCTCCAGCCGGGCTCGCCTGCTGGAGGCAGCCACCCTGTCGCCTAGTCTGAACTCAGCGCCTACTGTGCGCCTGGCACCTGCTGGCCCTGGTCCCGGGCACCTCGGTCAGTTCTCGCGCAGACAGACCCCTCCCCAGGGGTTACAGGCGTTTCAGGTGCTGGACGCACACGAGTAAGTCATCCGCTGAGGATGTATTTTGCTAATGTCACAGCGTCTCCCGTTCCTCTGCACTTTTACGTGGCAAGTCCACGTCTGCAGGCCGTGAGTGCAAACCGAGCACACCCGGGGGACAGGGCCGAGGCCACTGCGGGAAGATGAGGGACAGGGCCCGAGGGTGCCCCGGGGGACAAGGCGGAGGCCCCGTGTCCTGCGGCAGCCGGCAGAAGAGCGCCCTGCCTCGCCCCACGGCAGAGGGCCGACGGCCGCCGGCCCTGCCCCCTGCGCCCGAGGCCGCAGCGGTGACACAGCTGCTCCCCGGCTCTCCGTGACACACTCAGGGGGAAACAGGCAGGTTTGCGACCCTGCGTTTGGAACCCCTTTGGGAACCCAGAGCAGAGTGACTGAGGCCCTCGGAGCCGGGACTGCGGGGAGGTGTGGACGACCGGCCGCAGGCCGCAGAGGACCGCCGGGTGCGGGGCCGGGGACACTGCACACACACGGTCACACGGCTGGCCTCTGCCGGCACCCACCTCGCTGATGGAAGGAACGCGTTCTGTCCCGGAGTCCAAGCCTCTGTCCCCGTCCTGCGGCCCCAGGGGAGGCAGGCCTGAGAAGGGAGCCATCCACAGTGAGGGCGGGAGAGGCTGCCCCGCCTGTCCCCACGCGCCTTCACCCTCACCACACGGCCCCTTGGCTGGACGCTCTCGGTCTCTCGCCTCCTCCCGCCCATGCCCCGAGCACGCCAGCTCCTGAGCTCAGATCCACGCTCCACCTGGCCCCTCGGTCCCTGGTCCCGTCTCCCGGGCCCCCTGGCATCCTAGTCTTTCGCTGGCACTTAGCCCGGGGCCCCTGGCCACACACTGCGTCCACCCCCCGCACGCTGGGGCTGCCCCCTCACTGCTGTTTCCCAGGCACCACTGTGCTCTCTGTCCCTGGGTGTGCCTCACGGAGAGGGGACAAGTCAGAGACCTGGACCAGGACGTGCCAGAGAGAAAGGGGGGCCGGGACACGCACCTTCTGACGGTCTCTGGCTGCTGTCACCACAGAGCGGAAGCATGTCCTAGCAAGAGAGACGCAGAGGGTGGGCAATGCCATCAGCCTCACCCGCTTCCTCCCCTGACTAAGAGACAGCATCTGCTCATGACCAGCGGCCTCTTCTGCTTCGCTGTAGAGTTTCGGGGGGACAATGACCTCTAAGGTGGACAGGGAGGGTCACCACGGGGCAGAGTCTACAGGCCTGACGCACGGCAGCCAGTGGGACAGAGGACCTTCCTGACACGGGCAGGAAAAGCTCGGGCGGGTACGAGGGAGCTGGCTCGGCCTCCGTGGCGCTGACCCGCCTCTTAGAGGCCCCCGGAAGCCTCGCCCCAGCGCCCAGGGCCGCGCCCAGCGCCGCTCACCAGCCCGCCGGTCCCCTGCTGGATCTTCTGCTGCAGCTGGCTGACCCGCCGCCGAGCGCCCTCGATCTGCTCCTCCAGCTGGCTGCCGGGGCTCTGGCTCTGCGCCTCGCAGATGCGCTGGGGGCGGGCGGGGGGCCATCAGGTGCGGGCGGAGGGCGTGCGGTGACCCCCGACCACGGGGAGAGGTGGGGTCTCCGCCTCCCAGGAGGAGCCCATTATTTCACCCCCATTTAGGAGCAAAACAAGGTACAAAGGGGAGAAGTGGACACGGGAGGCAACTGAGAAGGGAGACGGCCACGGGCCCCCCAGGTCTCCCCGACCCGCGGTGCCGGCCAGGCCAGCGCGCGGAGAAGCGCCAGACCCCTGCACGTGGCGAGGACCGTCTGGGACGAGGGCGGAGGCGCGGGCTGGGGGGCCGCCAGCCCCATCCTGGGCCCAAGCTGAGCTGGGGGCAACCTGCTGGCCCCGCGTGCCTCGCGTCACATGGGGGTGACACCGAGTGCCTTGTGTCACATGAGGGTGACCCTGCGTGCCTCATCACATGGGCACGACAGCACCTGCCTCCCGGGGTGGCCGTGGGGTCCGAGCGGGCTCACGTGGCAGAGTGCCCAGCGGGGCTGAGCGTGGGGCAGCTCGCACGCCCCACTGCAGAAGGCTGCTCGGGGCAGAGACTTGGGGTGCGTGATCTCCAAGCCGCCCAGCACCCTCTGGCAGAAACACCCCCGTCCTTCCCCTCCACGCCGGGCACGCCCCCACCCTCCACCCTCTCGCAGGCGTCTGCCAAGAGCCTTCTCAACCTCCCTCCACTTTGGCCTGCCCAACCTTTGACCTTCGACCTTCACCCCCACCGGCTCCCTGCCTGCAAGTGCGAGTGTCCTGTCAGGGGGAGCCCCTCGCTCCGATCCCCCTTTCACGGCCACACGTCCCCAAGCAGGAGGCTGCCCCCCACCACTCAAGGGGCCCCTAGGCCCCGCGGCCTCACACAGCGTCCCCTCCTGGCCCTGAGTTCCTGGCTGGGCGGGTGCTGCGCCCCCAGCTCCCCTCTGCGCCGGTGCCCTGGGTGACACCAGCAGGTCCCTCTCGACACCAGCTCTGTGCTGGGGACACGCTCCTGTCTGTCCCGGCCCTGTCCGCTCCAGGAGCTCGGAGGAGGCCTTTCACCTGACGGTCCCAGGGACCTTCGGCTCGGTGCCCCCCGAGTCTCGCTCCACCGATGGCGTCACCATCTAGCCGGGTGCCCAAACCCAGCACCATCTTTCACTCCTGCCCCCGACCGAGACGCTCCACCGATCTGACTCCAAGACGTCTCCGCCACCCCCCGACTTCCTGCGTGCTCCGCTCTGCCGGGCGACCTCGCCCTGCGCCGGGTTCCGCCCCAGACCCGGCCACCTCCCCGCGTCCCGGCCACCCACGGGCCCCAGACCCGGCCACCTCCCCGCGTCCCGGCCACCCACGGGCCCCGGGCCCGGCCACCTCCCCGCGTCCCGGCCACCCACGGCCCCGGGCCCAGCCACCTCCCTGCGTCCCGGCCACCCATGGGCCCCGGGCCCGGCCACCTCCCCGCGTCCCGGCCACCCACGGCCCCGGGCCCAGCCACCTCCCCGCGTCCCGGCCACCCACGGGCCCCGGGCCCAGCCACCTCCCTGCGTCCCGGCCACCCACGGCCCCGGGCCCAGCCACCTCCCCGCGTCCCGGCCACCCACGGCCCCGGGCCCAGCCACCTCCCTGCGTCCCGGCCACCCACGGGCCCCGGGCCCAGCCACCTCCCCGCGTCCCGGCCACCCACGGGCCCCAGGCCCGGCCACCTCCCTGCGTCCCGCCACCCACGGGCCTCGGGCCCGGCCACCTCCCCACGTCCCGGCCACCCACGGGCCCCGGGCCCGGCCACCTCCCCACGTCCCGGCCACCCACGGGCCCCGGGCCCGGCGAGCTCTGCTTTCACAGCTTCTGCTGGCCTGCGACCGTCCCTTGGTGGCCCTGGGGCTGCTTTCTGAGGTTCTGCGACAGCAGGACGTGGCCTGCAGTGTCAGGCGCGCACACGGGCAGGCGGCTCTGGGCGGGCACCGCTCCCCTGGGTGGGCGGCCGTCGGCGGTGACCGTACCTGCAGCTCCCTCTCCTCTTGCCGCAGCATGTCCCTGAGGACCTGGGTGGCGTGCCTCTGGAACTCAGGGTCCTGGGAAAGGAGGGAGAGACAGTGGTGGCTCAGCCGCCGCTCCGCGTGCTGGCCGTCGGGCAGCGGGCAGGGGGCGGGGGGCGGGAGCCGGGTCACACGCACGGCAGGGGCACTGGGCCTCAGCCAGCCCAGGTGCGTCTCCGTCAACCCTGCCCTGAGCTGCCCGCCGGGCATCGGGGCATCGCACTGCTCTCCAGCCGCTGGGACGCGCTGGCTCCGCCCTCCCGTCCGCACCTCCACCCCTCTAACCCTCCCGCAGCTGTCCCTGTCCTCGCGTCTCTGTCCCTGTCCTCGCGTCTCCGTCTCTGTCCCTTCCCGACCCCCTCCACGTGCAGCCCCACATCTGCTCCTCCGGGAAGCCTCTCCCCACCCCCCGAGGTCCGAACCCCTGTAATGACGACGGGCAAACGTGTTTACAGACGCCCCACCCCTGCCTGGGGCCGGGCACCCCATAGCCCCCCCTCAGGAGGCCCCCCCCACGGGAGGCCCCCCCACAGGGTCCCCTTGAAGCCATCCACATGTCTGGCACACCCGCCCGGCTCGTCTGCTCACGGCGTGGGGGGCGTTCGAGGGCCAGCGGGGCGAGGGCGGGCGCAGGGGGACCTTACCTGCAGCGGTCTGGGCCCCGTGACGCGCTGTGGAGGGGGCAGCGGTGGTGGTGGGGGCGGCGGGGGGGCTGCCGCCGGGACCCGGGGAGCTCCGGCCGTGTCCTGCTGGGGCCCGGAGCCGCCCACGGCCGAGGGCGAGGAGCCCAGGAGGGTGAGAGCGACGTAGGCACCGGCTGGGGACGGACAAGGACGGCTTGCTCAGTGGCGTGCTACACAGCGGTGACCACGCCAGGAGGAGGGTCCTTTCTGCCCCCCTTCGCCCCGCCTGTCATTCTGCAGATGATGTCCCTCACGTGCAGAGACCCCCACCCACCCTGTCAGTCCCGCTCGTCTCCCCGTCCACACACAGACCCCAGCCACATTCCACTCGCAACTACGGGGACCGCTCTGGGGGGCGCCCCCATCGGCCTGTGCCCCGCTCTGTCGCACCCCAGCCCACGGTGGGCGCTCGGGTGCCAGCCTCACCCCCACACCCTCACACCCCCAAACCCCCACGCCCTCCTCATGAGTCCTTCTGTTTCATTCCCAACTGCAAACGACAGTTTGGTTTCATTCCCCGGACAGGAGACGAAGAAGGACCGGTCCGTGAACGGTGCGCGAGTGAGGGGTGCTCGCGGACGGTTGACCGGGAGCCCCAAGACGGGGTGAAGCGGAAGATGCCGGCCACAGGCTGGCAGGGAGCTGCGGTCGGGCACGCGACAGCCCGCCAAGGCTCAGGACGTGACGCGGCTGCTGCCTCGTCTGAGGGAGCCCAGGCTGACGGCCCCCCCCGCCGGGCCATCTGCTCCCCTACTTTTTTAGGGGTCAGCTCTCTGCTACTCACATTTGATGAGCTTCACCACCTCCAGGTGCGAGCTGTTGGTCACCATGGTGCCGTTTACCTGTGGGGGGCCAAACGCTGCTGAGCAGGGGGGCCGAAGCCGGGCCCCGCACAAGGTCCAAACACCACTCCTGTGGGGAGCCGTCCCAGCGTCCCCAGGCCACCTTCCTCAAGGCCACATGGTGCACCTGCACCACTCGCACCCACCCCGGGCACCACCCACCCGCCAGCCTGCGCGTCTGTGACCGCGCGCGTGCGCCAGCCGCTGGCTTTGGCATCTGCTCTTCCAGCCAGAAGCCCGAGCTGCCGGCTGATCTGGGCTTCCTCGCCCTGGGGTGAGGGCTGTCCTCACCCCGCATTCCTAACGGCTCTGGGACTCTGCGCTGCAGAAGCGTGAGCCGAACCGACAGGACAGGTAACAGCAGTAAGAGGTGGCGGCACCCAGAGCCGGCGCACCCACCCGGGACCTGGGGAAGCCGGCACCTTCCTCTTCACCCTCTTCCGCTCAGCCGTGCGGGGAATAACGAAACCTGCTCTAGAGCTCAGCCCCTCGCGAGTCGA
Source organism: Macroglossus sobrinus (assembly GCA_004027375.1). NCBI lineage: Eukaryota > Metazoa > Chordata > Mammalia > Chiroptera > Pteropodidae > Macroglossus > Macroglossus sobrinus. The sequence goes on from PVKZ01005085.1 coordinate 34,898, forward strand.
GAAGGGGCTCGAGCGTGGGACCGGCCCCCGTGGCCCCCGCAGTGCCCCGGCCCCGCGCGGGGACACTCACCTTGATGATGCGGTCGCCCTCCTTCACGCCGGCTCTCACGGCCGCTCCTCCTGCAGGAGACGGGTCTGGTCAGTGGGGCCGCCACCCGTCCCGCAGGCCACCGAGCGTCACGCGCCCCTCCAGCGTCTCCTCGCGTCCGCACCGAGACCCCGCGTGCGCCGCAGGGCCGGGCTGGCGCTGAGCTGGGGCGGCCCACGGGCCTCACGCCCGCCCTGCCCTGCGCCTGGCCCGGCGGCAGCAGGCGCGCTTCACGTGGACGCGCCCGGCTGTGCCCCGAGGCCGAAGGCGCTGGGTACCGCCACCTCTCAGGGCTGGCACCTGCACTCGCTGACCAGACCAAGCCCCACGGCGTTCCCGGGGACCATGTGGGGCCTGAGGCCGCTCGCACGCGCGTGTGCGTTCCCGGGGACCCTCCCAGAAGCCCCGGGGACCCAGGTCTAGGGCGACCCGCTCACGCCCCGGACTCACCAGGCCGCACGGACTGCACCAGCACCACGCGGTCCCCGCTGACCGTGAAGCCGAAGCCGTGCTGGTCCTTCTGGATGATGACGCAGCGCTGCACCAGACCTGGGCATGGGGACGGGGGGCGGCAGGCGGGCGCTGTGGCCAGCGGTCTCCGAGCCCCTGCGCCCCAGCGTCCCCGCCGGTCCACGGGGCTGAGACGGCCTTCTGCGCCCGACACGAGGACGGAACGGGGCACGCGTCACACGCGCACGTCGTGCCTGCGCGCGGGCCCCAGAGCTTACCTGCTGTCTCGGGGGCGTCCGGGGACGGGCGCGGGGGCGAGGGGCGCGTGCGGTCGGCTGCTGAGTCTCCTGAGGACAGGCTGCTCAGCCTGGAAGGACACGGAGGGCACGTCAGCGGGGCGCAGGGCCCCCCCCCCCCACGTTGCCCACTCGACCTGTGGGAGGCCAGCCGTGTCCCTGCCCCAAGCAGCGGCACTCGGAGCCCGGGGCTGGCGAGCATGATCTCTGACGCCCAGCAGGGCGCGGGGCGGGGGGTGGACACGGCCCTCGGGGGCTGAGACAGACAGGAGCGGGGATGAGATGAGCGCGCGTGCACACACACACACTGAAGCCCCGTCCTCCCGGGCCGGGGGCCCCCTCCATTCCCACGGCTGGAACCTGCGCCCGCAGGGCAAGGCACGCCCTGGGCCACCTCCGGGGCACCGCACCAGGCCGCTGGCAAGGACGGCAAAGTTCACCCTGTCCCAGGCTGTGTCCCACGACAGGTGCGGTCAGTACCGTCTCTGAAAGTCACTCGGAATTAATTCTCCAAGTCATCGCCTCGCAATGCCCTTCAGTTTCTCTTCACATTTGCACTTGAGTGTGGTGTTTGCTTTTCCCAGGCTCGTCTCACATGTTTTGAATTCTGACCCAGCCGAATGCTCCGAACGAAATCTCACAAGTGTCGCCAGAAGTGTCCCCTCTGCTCCCCGGGACGCCTTCGCCTGTTCTGGCTCCACCGTCTCTTCCGTGACACTAACCCTGTGTGTCCCCCTGCTCTCCCTTCTTCCTCACACCTCTGGCACCCGCATTTCCCACTTCCTGTGTCAGTCACGGCGCCTTCCATTGGGGGGCCCTGCCTCCCACACGCCGTCCTCTGGCGGGCGGGCCCCAGCCCCGCTGGAGGGCGAGGCTCCAGGGGCGCCTCTCACGTGCCCTTGGGCCGTGCCGGGCACGCACCAGAAGCACCCGCCTGGTCCCCCCCGACCCGGCGGGCACACGACACACAAGGCACCGTCGGGTGACATTCCCGGCGGCAAAGGCGAGACTGGGGAGGAGCCTACACAGCCCTCCTGCTGGTCCACAGGGGCGTGCGCGCGTCTGAAAAAATTAATTCTTAAAATCTGAAACGCAGGCAATTTCACGTTAAAAATGCAGGATTCTGGGTTCTCTGAAAAGGTGAAGCTCTGGCAGCACAGTGGGGACGCAGAGGCCAGGGGGCTGCGTCTGCCAGCCTCAGACCGTAGGGAGGGCTGCCCGGGGGCCGGCTCCTTCGAGAGCTGGGGTGCCCGGAGGCTGCGCAAAGCGCCGCCCTGGCAGATAAGGGGGACCAACCCCGTGGCCGGCCAGGGTTCAGCGAGCGTGGACTTTGCCCGCAGTTCGGGGCTGGCAGGGCACGCCCTCCTGCTCCGGGCGTCGGGGGGACGGGGGTCAGGGGTCTCGCAGAGACCTGAGCCCGCCTCCTGCCGCGTGTTCATCTGCACTGTCTGCCCGCTTGGGGTGCGTGTCACGTGTCTGTGTGCACACGCACTGCATGCATGGTCTGCGTCCCGGTGCTGTCGTCAGGCCCTCAGGCACACACGGCGAGCCACGCAGCGCTCCTGCCCGCACACGACACACCGTCTGAGCCGCCTCAGACACGGCATCCCACGGTCCCCTCCGAAGCTGGATGCTGGTGCTGCAGCTGCCGTTCACTGGCCGTGTGACTCCGGGCGATGTGATCGAAGTAACACCCAGGAAGACCCGGACGGTGGTGCGTGCGTGTGGGTGTGTGCATGCGTATGGGTGTGTGCGTGCATGTGTGCGCGTGTGCATGTGTGCGTGTGCGCGCGTGCATGTGTACGTGCGTGTGTGCGCATGTGTGCGTGCGTGTGTGTGCGTGCGTGTGTGCGTGCGTGCATGTGCGTGTGCGTGCGTGTGCTGGCGGGGAGCACCCCGGAGGGGGAACCACTGAGGCTGCTGCAGCAGGAGGAGCGGTGCAGCGGGGAGGACCGACAGTCTAGACGTCTGGCTCCTACACCCCTCTCTGCACCCTCTGGAGAAAGGAGAAAATTACAGAGAGCACGCAGCCGCATGCCGCAGGCATCCACTTAACCCTCGCGACGGCCCGGGGGAGCAGACACTGCTATTTTCCTCAGCAGGTGAGGAAGACGAGCTTCCGAGACATCACACACGTGGGCCAAAGACACACAGCCATCGAAGGTGGCAGCTCCCTCTCAGCTCCGTGGCTCCGCCCCCCCTGCCGCCAGGGGCCGGGCCGGGCAGCCCCGGAGGCCGCGTGACTCCGCCCCGCACAGCTTCCCTTCCGCGCTTGGCAGGACCAGATGCATTCGGCCGGGAGACGCGTGGCGGGCGCCCCCACGACGACCGCGGAGTCCGCACTGGCCGTGTCCACGGGGGCGGCGAGCAGTTTGATTCCGGTCTCCCGGCTCGGACGAAAGCAAAGGAGCAAGCAAGAGCGACGCCCGGAATTCGCGAGGTAAAGACCCCACCACACCTGTGGCAGGGCCAAGGCGTGGGAGGGCGGGCGCGGGAGGGCCTGGGCCCGCGGAGTGAGTGTCTCCCCTGCCCGCATCGCGACCCGTCACCTCCAGTCTCAGGCTGACAAAACGGGAGGCCAAGCCTTGCACGTCTCACCGGGCACCGTGCTCACTAAGTTATTCGTACACCAAAACCGCTCCAACAGCACATCTGGTCTCCCCAACGTTCTCCTTGAGCGTGTTCCCAAGTGAACCCCCCGAAAGTGCCGACAGCACCTGACGCACAAACCCTCCGGAAGCGAGGCAACCGCAGGAGACGCAGGGGCGGTCGCAGCACCTGGGCTCTAACCACTTCTCTGGGGCGGGCGGGGACAGACCCAAAGTGTCGCAGGCCGCGCGCGCGTCCCTGCCCTCGGCCGTATCTCCTTCTAAACAATAACTGAGAAGCAGGATCTCGCACCCGCTGTCGGCAGAGCCGCGGTCCCCGGCACGGCCCGGGCACTCAGCAGAGACTGTGGCCGATCGGCGGGTCCCAGCGGTGAGGGGAGAGCGAGCACATTCTCCAGAACCTTCCGAGACGAGACCGAAGGGTCGGGAGGGCGGTGCCGAGCGCCCCTGTGGTGGGGGTGCGGGCCGTGTGCAGGCCGCGTGCTCTGACACTTGTCACCTAACCTTCCCGCGCCTCACCCTTAAAACACGAACAGTGACAGCACAAGTGACAGCACCCGCTTCACGGGACTAAGACCGAACGACTGGAAATGTGTAAAGATAAGACTGGACGCTCGGAGGCCAGTGTTTTCGTCCAGTCTCATCTACTTTGTTTAATCCTCACGACAACCCGGGTCAAGGCCGCTAGCGTCACTGCGCAGACGAGGAAGGGGCCACAGCGAGCCGAGCACCTCCCGGGGCGCGTCCAGCGCAGGAGACGGAGCTGCAGCTCGAGCCCCAGCAGGGCGTCCCCGGGGCCCTGTGTCTGTCCCAGGGCCTGATGCCCCTTTAAAGCGTCAGGGCCCCGCCCCCTCCCTCCCCAACCAAGGGGGGGCTGGGCGAGCGGTTCCAAGCGGAAAATCCAGCCCCACGCGAGGCCCTGCTGTCCCAGCACATTTCCAGGGCCGCTGGCCGCTGCCGGCTCCCAGACACCGCAGTCGCCCGCGAGCTCCAGCAGAAGGGGGGTGTCGGGCCAGGCCAGGGCAGGGCTCTGTGGATCCCCGCCCCCCTCCAGGGCTGGCTCCCCTGCAAACCAGCCACCGCACAGCACAGGGGACTCTGCACCCCTCCTGTCCTCCAGCCCCCACCCCACTCCCAGGGCCTGAGGGCCTGACGCAGGAGACAGATGCTGAGGCCGCTCCAGCCCTCCCTCCCCGCTTCCCACAGAGATGACGTCAGGATGTGAACCGGGCGCCTGTGGACGCAGTGACCAGGCGGTGACCGCGGTCTCTGCAGACCGGGGTCCTCACTCCCACCCTCACACTCCCCTTCCCCCAGGAGAAGGGAAGGGCGCCCGGCACCCTCCACACTGCGGGTGGGGTGGGAGGCGCTGTGCCGGAAGGAGGGGACAGGTGTGATGGGGTACACGTTTCAGGTGGAGCACTGTTTGAGGGAAGGACACTGGGATGGGGCCGGACGGATGCTTGGCCAGCAGAGCGCACTGTCCACCCCCTTCCCAAACAGAGGAGCCTCCCAGAGCCACCGCCCGGCTCGGGCTGGTCAAGCCGGCAACGGCAGGCGGGGGCTGTGCTCGCACCGGGGTCCCGGGAGACGCCCCAAGATGGAGGGACAGTGCTTTTGCCCATGACTGACGCGGCAAGACATGACGACCAAGCCAACCACGCGAGAATGGGGCACCGCCACCCGTCCGCGAGGGCGTGCCACGCGCTGACACCGACGTGGACGTTTACACAAATTACTTTGCACACGCAAATAAAAGGGCTGAGCCGCTTCACGCGTGTGCCAAGGCGACGCCGACTGACGAACGTGGCGTCCGCTGGTGGCACCCAGAAAAGGCTGCCGCGGGGAGGAGACGCACAGAGCCGGGGGCGGAGGCGTGCAGTGATGGGCCAGGAAGCAGCGTGCCAGGCGCAGAGGTGCGGCCCGGCTGGCGGCGAGACCCGGGGGTGTCCGGCAGGGGACCCGGGGCGGGTCCTCGCCCGTGCTCGCGTGGCAGGCCGCAGGACGCCCACACGGCTCAGCACGCGTGTCCAGCTGCACCAGCCACCCTGACCCCATGGCGGGCCGGCGGCGAGCGGGGCCACACTGAGGACCCCGCTCAGCATCCCGCGCCCCCCCACAGCGGTGCCACTGGGGCGGCCTCCATGGGGTGCCCTGGAAGCCTGGGGGCTCGTCTGCCTTCGAGAGCCACTCACCAGCCAGTCCCCATCCAACGCACGCTGGTACCCCCAAATCATGGCCCTGACCCCCCAAAAGGCTGCACTGCAGGGCCCTGAACCATGTGGTGGTAACGGCCCAGCCCGCGGGCCTTGGCTAGTCGGGGCCACACAAAGCGCTGTGCCTCGGGGACTTGCTGGGAGCCCCGGGGACATGAAGTGACATTTCAGGGGTGGTCTCGTCCCCCAGGCCCAAATCTGATCCGGCCTTGACCTTCCTTGCTGCGCTCCTTCCCCAGCCGCCCTCTCTTTTCCCCACACGATCTTCGCCGAGATGGCTGCAAAGTCCTTGCTGGCCGACGGGCCGCACGCTGTCCCGGCATCTTCCCATGAACATCAGAACGGGCCTGTGAACGGGGCTTCGCCACCACACACGTGACACTCGCCGCCCCCGTTCCCAGCCCATGCAGCGAGAAGACCTTTCCCCCTTTCTGCCCTCCACGGGGCGACCGTCCCCAGTGACCGTCCCCAGCAGCTCAGGGCCGCCCTCCACGGGGCGACCGTCCCCAGTGACCGTCCCCAGCAGCTCAGGGCCGCCCTCCACGGGGCGACCGTCCCCAGTGACCGTCCCCAGCAGCTCAGGGCCGCCTCTCTGGATCCCTCTAGTCGGGGAAAGGGTGGGGAGCCCCTTTGATTCTGGGATGGCCCTGCAATCTGCCCTGTGTTTCGGGACCACAGCCTGGTGTCCCCCCAGACCTGGAAAGCCAGCCCCTTCCCAGCCCCGCTCCGCTGTCCCGGGCGCCGTCCCCACGTGCCCGCCGCGCCCCGCCAGGCACCGCCACCTTCCTCTCCGCTTCACCACGGCCCTGAACCCGGGTCTTCTCAGACTTTTGCTTTTGCTGGTTTCCAGGAAAGCCAGACCAGCCGCTGAAGCCGTGGCGGCTGACAGAACGGGCTCGCTCCCTAGGGGCCGGCCAGCCCCTCGCCCGCCCGGGGACCCTGACGCCACCGCCCCGCACCACGCTTCGCAGGGGGCCCAGCCTGACGTCCACGGAGCCGCGGCCCTGTCTTCCGTTGGACCAGAATCTGCCACGTCTCAGCCCGGCTCGCCCCCGGGGGGTCGGGGGGGAGGCCCGGGTGCCACGGGCCGGTCCATGCGGCACTTCCCCCGCCACGGCGACCGGGACAGGAAGGCCACACGCCCAGGGAGGACGGGCTTCCAGACCATGGGGGCCTCAGACACACGCTGCGAACACAGCAGACAGAGGACCGTTTCACAGGCGGGCGCTCCGGACACTGCGCCGACCGGCCGCCCCGGCCAGCACGACCCTGGGGCCGCGGGCCTGTCCTAGGGCCTGTCCTGGGGCTTTTCACGTCTGGTGGACCCTTGCTGTCACCTGACTGTCTGCTCTCGGGGGAATGCAGGGACTCTGCACTTCCTCAATAAAAACTCGCAGTAACTCGCTGAGCACGGGCACGCTTCCAGAATCGTCTCCGAGCACGGAAGTTGGGTGCAGCCCACTCCTGCTCGTGGTGGTGACCAGTCACCCAGTGCTTCGCCCGCAAGTCCCCTGCCACCCCATGCCACCCCGATAGGACGCAGCACTCCCGGACTCACTACTGGACCCCTGGACCCCACCACTGTCCCGGGGGGTCAGCCTGTGAACCAGCAGAACCTCAGCTGACGTCTGGGGGTTTCTCGGTCCCCGAGCTGGCGACACCCCGAAGCCGAGGCACCCGGGAGCCCCCCGCTAAGCCGCCGGCACCTCCCCGGAGACAAGCCCTGCCCTCAGCCTGAGGGTCCCCACTCCTGAGGAGATTTTGCCTCTTTCAGAAGAAGTGGCTACTGACGGGGCAAAGTCCCCCCACCTCAGATCCCTGATGAGGAGCGGGGGCCACTGGGTGTGGGACTGAGACAAGGCCGGAGACGCGGACTCAGCCGCTCCTGCCGCCGGGGGAGCCCCCGACAAGCAGCCGCCCCATCCGCCCTGGCCCCCCGCCCCAGCCACGGGAAAGGGCACCTTCTCCCCAGCCTCATGCACCTGGGCAGAAGCCTGTTTGCTCTGCTCCGTCCTGTGAAACACGGGACGACCTTCGCGTCACTCTGACCCCGTCCTGGGCCAGCTCAGAAGGCAGTGCGTGACGCTAAGGCCGCTCCATGAGTTCTCCACGTAGGATTTACACATGGCTTTGCGGTTTGGAAAGGATCTGAAATGTATTCTCTTATTTGATTTGTTCCCTTCAAGAGCCCAGGATAATCCTCAAACACACGCTGTGTCCCTGAGGGTGTGCGCAAACGGGACAGCAGCTGGGACACGTGAGCCCTGGCTTGCACGTGAGCAAACCCGGAGGCAGGCGACTGGCCCAAGGTCGTGCGGCCGCGGGCGTGCCGGGGCCCGGGCGCAGCTCCGGGCATAAATCCAGCGTGTCACAGGAGCTGACTAACTGCACGAGAAGAGCTGCCTCACGGATGCAGACTGTCACCCATCTGGCCATCTCGAAACATGTGCCTCGGAGAGCTAAGCAAACGGCTACCGATGACTCAGCAAAACCCACGGCCGTGCCTGTGAAACGACACGGTGCTCGCTGCTCCACACGGACGGGCAACAGGCCGTCGGGGGACAGAACCCAAGGGGACTCAAACGGCCAGCCGTCCCTTAGCCCACCCCTCCGCAACGACCAAGTGACACTAAACGGTGAAGATGAGTCACAAACCCTTCACGCGTCTTTGGGCCTGGGAATCACCCCCACACGATTAAACACTCTGCCCAATAAACACCCCAAAGCCTCATTTGCGCGGAGCCACGACTCCCAGACTCCCCTGGGCTCGCCGTCCACGTGTCGCTCGCCTCCCGGGCCCTGGGGCACCTACGTCTGAAACGCACACACACGCACCCAACAGTCCGAACGGGTGAATTCACACTCGCTGACACGTCCATTCGTGCCGACGGCCATCTGTCAAACACCTACTGGGCGCTGACCCCCGGCCAGGCGCTGAGCTGGGACAACCCCAACAGCGTCCAGTGGTCGTCGGGGACTTGTGGGCTCCCAGATCCCCAAACCGGTCGGTGGTCCTGTGAGCGAGGACCGCATACCCCAGCTTTCCGGAACTCTCTGACGGCACCTTCCACGCGGCTCTCCGCACAGCCAACTGAGAAGCCAGGGGGGACCCCGAGTCCACGCCCCCTGGCCGGTGTACACCTGTGAATTACTTCAAATCCCGAGCATCTTGAACCTGAGATGTCACAAGGCCTGACAGAGCGGGGGAAGGCCCCGTGCAACGGGGACACCGAGAAGGGAGCCGAGCCCAGTGCTGATCCTCAGCGGGAACAGAACCAGGGTACGCGTGGGGCTGAGGGGTGCTCTCACCCTGCTAGGCTACAGCACCCCACTGGAGAAAATGAGGATTTAACTACAAGCGTGAGCCTCAAGACCATCAGGAAGTCCCAGGGGTGCTGGAGACCACCGCACCCCACCGCCAGGAGACAGGGCAGCGCCCAGGCCACAGGACCGGCACCCACACCTGTGAGACAGGGCGGCCGCAGGGAGCCGGCGTCGGCTCCGGGGGGCCGGGCCCGGTCCAGCCTCTGCTGCCAGCCAGCGAGACGGCGCCCTCCCCACTGGCCGGCCTCACGCAAACCCCATTGGGCCCAAAGGAGGACGCCGGTCTGAAGGCCCTCGGGGCGCACCGGGAGGCACAAACCTGAGCCGGTGGGCCCCCAACGCCCCGAGGAGCGGCTCACATCAGCCTGGGACGCTTCCCCACCTCGCACCCCAACACCTGGGCTTCCATCTCCTCGCATCCCTGATTCAGAGTACGGCCCCCACCCAAACCGCAGGAAGGCAAGAGCACCCATTCCCCGGTGCCAGGACGGTGATGAGGGAAGGGTGGCGGGTCCCCCGCAGACCCCTGCCCTACAGGCCTCCGTCCCCCCCAGGAGAGCAAACCGCGGAGAAGCCAGCTGCGTGCACCCCGCGTGCTGCCTTCTGCCCGCCACCGCCCCGCTGGGCCCGTCTGGGGGTCTGGGGGCTGCCGACTGCCCTAAACGGGACGGAGGCCACACGCAGGTTGCTGTGTGGGTGACAGAGCGCACGCACCTTAGGCCACGTTCCATAGCCAAAGGGCGTTATCGTGAGCACGGTTATCACAGGTTACCTGGACGCCAAGACTGCAATTAGCCCTTGCTGGCCGCGCCCAGCCCCTCCTCGGCCCGCTCAGCCCTCCGCCCGGATGGGGCCCCCGCGCAGCACCCACAGAACAGCTCTCCCTCAAGGTTCTCAAGGGATAAGGCAGCCACCTTATAGGCTGTGAGCTGTGATGTCTCGAGGTGGGGAGGCTGGGAGGACTCTGGGAGGCGGGGGCGCCCCGCACTCAGACTGGGCCCAGCGCATCTGCCCAGCAGGCCCGAGGGCCAGACCCGCTCCCGGCTGCAGGCCGTGGAGCCCGCTCCGCCGTCAGGCTTACGAGAAACGCCCCGAGAAACGCCCCACAAGAGCAAACCTCGGGTGTGAGCCGGTGGCAGGTCTCACGTCCAACCCTAACCTCGGAGGGGAAAAAATTCTAAGGCGACCTTTGATTTGGGGGCCATTCGTAGCCAGTGGTAAAAACCCAGCCCTATGGGGGTGCAAAGAGCGTTCCTGTTCCCTCATTCAGGCAAGGACATCTGCTCATTCTGGAAAGGGGGTCCACCCCATCCTCCCCAAACCCCAGCACCCACCACCTACGACGACCGGCCGGGGAGGCCCACACCCCTGCCGGGGCCCTTCCCCCAGCGGCTCCAACACCTAAACCCGCCCCCTAGGCGGGCAAGTGCGGGATTAAAACCCAGCCTGCAGCCCCGCAAAAGTCCAAGTCGGCCGAGGCATCGCCCCCCTCCCCCCATTCCCGGCGTCACCGTCTCACTGCTTACGTTAAAACCGACCAACAAAACAAAACACTGAATCAGGGGGCCGTTCCGAACATGGACGACGCCGGGCAGACAGACCCACATGCCCAGAGCGTCCCAGGGACCAGGGCTCACTCCCACCAGGGGACCCGCCACCTTCTATCAGACGCAGCACCTTAAGGACTGAAGATCCAGCTTAGTAGCAAACCTACCTGTCTATACGCTGGGGCAGCCTCACGCTCATGGCTTCGCCTGGGCCTCCGGGGCTTGAGTCCCGGAGTTCTGACGTCCTGATCAGGGTCGAGTCCTTGCTGTTTTTAAGAGCGCTGGGAGGAAGGCCTCCCAACTCCAAGGCAGAATCCTTGTTCCCTCCAGCTCTCAGAACCCTGGTAACCGAGGCTCATTCTCCTTCTACCAGTTAACTTGCTCTGCTTTCTGAGCCCCCTTCCCTCCCCCACTGAAAAAAGAAAAAAAAAAAAAAAGAGAGGAAAAACTATGACTTTAGAAACCAAAAAACCCAACCACAAATCTCTTCAAGGTTAGCGCTATGGGCTAAAAAATGAATCACAGAATGTGTCTTCAAAATATCAGTCTTACTGCAAAATACAGATAAAAAGCATCCTTTTAATCCAGTTTTCCCAGCTGTCCTCCACTTGGCAGGAGAGCCTCAAGCTCCAAAGGGGGGGGGAGGAATTCTCTGGTCTCCAACGCTTAAAAATGACAACAGATATAGTTCAGGGAAGGAAAAAAAAAAAAGGATGAATAAATCCGAATTGGCACCTGGAAAAAATCTTCCAGCCGATTTGCACAGTGAAAACAATAAATTAAACCATACAACGGTATGTACAGAACGGCGTTCCTTCCGAGTCCAGCGCAAGCCTGGGAAACCGAGATTATGAATTTCCTTTAAAAAACAAAAAACCTTTTACATTCGCGGTTTTGCAGATCCTTAAGTGAGCCGATCGCACCAAAAAAAAAAAAAAGAAAAAAAAGAAAAAAAAAGAAAACCCAGAGAACCCCTGAAATGCAGTGCTTTTTAAAATGGGAGCAGCAGCCACAACCCGGAGAGTGCCCGAGAGTCCGCCGCCCGGTGCGCGCCGGACGCCCGCAGCTCGGCCCCGCGGGGCCCGGTGCTCAGCGCCCGCCCGGGCCCGGCCTCCTGCCCCGCGGCGCCTCCCGCGCCGCTCGTCCGCGTCCCGGCGCCAGGGCCCCGCGCGCCGCGGCCTCCATCAAACAGCCGCCGCGCGCCGCCTCCGCTCCGCGCCGGCCGGGACAACCGCCTCGTCAGGGCCGCCGTCCGCCCGGCCTCTCCGCCCTCGCTCGACCGCGCACGACGGCCGGCCAGCCGGCGGCCTCGGCTCCGGCCCGCTGCGGCGCCGGCGGCCGCGCGGCTGCGGCGGGGGTCGCGCTCGGGTGTCGCGGCCGCGCTCGCCGCCTTCCGGGCCGTGTCCCCTCGATCGCCGCTCGCTCGCTCGCTCGCTCCCTGGGCGCAGGCCCGGCCGCCCGCCCTCCGCGCGCCGCCCCCTTTCCCGGCGGTGGGCGTGGCCGCAGGCTCCGCCCCCGCGACCCCCGCCGCCCGCTCCACCCCCGCGGCCTCTCCGCCCGGCCGCGGCTCCGCCCCCGCGACCCCCACCGCCCCGCCCACGCGATCCCCGCCGCCCCGCCCCCGCGGTCCAGCCCCGCCCCTGCGGCCTCTCCGCTCGACCGCGGCTCCGCCCCCGCGACCCCCGCCGCCACGCCCCCCAGGTCCAGCCCCGCCCCCGTGGCCTCTCCGCCCGGCCGCGGCCCCGCCCCTAGGAACACAGCCGCCACGCCACGCCCCCGCGGCTCAGCCCCGCCCCCGCGACCCCCATGGTTCCGCCCCGTCCCCGCGCCTCAGCCCCGCCCCCGCGACCCCCGTGGCCCCGCCCCGCCCCGCGGCCCCGCCCCCGCGGCCTCTCCGCCGGGTTTTCCAAAGCGGCGCTGCGGCCTCCTTCCCGGGTGGCGGGAGCGCGCATCCACGGCGGGTCAGAGCCTTCGCTCGCCGGGCCTGGGCGTCGCACTTGGTGCCGGGCTGCGTGAGGTGTGTCACCTCGACTGCGGGGCTTCGCCGGGACCAGGCTGCTTGCACAACCCCTCTCCAGTTTCTGGCTTTCCAAGTAGCGTGACATTAGTCGCAAGGTCCCAAGCGCGGAGGAGAAAGATAATGAGAGTAGCAGGGAAACGCTTTCCTGGGGCTGGGGCGTGAACTCTGTCTTCCGGCCGCGGCAGTTTAAGGTGCCCTGCGGGCACTGCTGTTTGCCTGTCCTCTCCCTCCCACACCACCTGGATGGAGCGCTCGCCCAGGCACTTCCGTCACCGGTCGGTGGGAGCTGAGCGCCCCGGCAGTTAACAGGGATGGGTTTACAAACAGCAAGAGAAAGCAAGAACCAATCGGCATCAGCTGAGGACTTAGAACGACCGGGAACTGCCCCTGAACTAGGCCAGGTGCAGGCTGCACCCAAAAGAGCTGCCTCCAGCGCATGCCCACCACCTGCTAGGCCAGAACACTGGAGCCGGGGGTCTGCGGGCACGTGACCTTGTGGGTTACTCTACCTGCAAAGGATGCCCCCAAATGTGGCGGCTTCCTCTGTGGCCATCGAACCACCGCTGGGCGCCAAACGTTTGCCTTACCATGCTTTCTCAACATACGTAATATGTTTAAAACAATTATTGATAGGTATTTTATTCCGTACCTTATAAAACATGCCCGCGAGTAGAAATGTTAAAAGGTGGGAAGAAAGATGAAGTACATTTAAAAATCATAGTTTTTAGTGACTGTTAATGGCTGTCATAACAAAAAGATACCCATCAAAGAAGTATCCTCGCTCACAGTTATTCAATCAGACCCACTTTCCAATCCCACTCGCCACCAGGCAAAGAAAGGCTTTTCATGGAAATTCGGGTAGCAAAGTTACATCTGAGTCAGCTGAGTCCTTCGTGAATGACTGGAAGGTGTCACATGTCACATTATTAATAAGTGGGGTCAGACCCACTGAGAAGCTTCACTGAGATGTTTAAAACATTTTAAAATCCTGTTTTTTACTTTTTCAAATAGGCGGACACAAATTTTATAGGTGAAACACATTGTTTCTGGTAATATAAAACCCACAATGTCGGAACCGCTTCCGGTCAGATATTTTCAAAATAATTCTCCCCAAGCGTGAGTTTCTTTTACAAAGCAGGGACTTTCTCACTCATGGGTGGACGCTTCTTCACCTCGAAGGTGCAGACCTGTGTGTCGTCGCTGTGGGCTTTTATTTTTGAAAAGTGCGTCTTCGATGGTAAACTCTCACCCGCTGTTTCTCATCGCAGAGCATTGTAACATAAAACACGTGTGTCACCTCGGCATTCCTATCTCTTGTGAGGCCTCTTCCGGCAGATAACCAGCGACTCTCTGCGCAACAAAGATGTTCATGGTCACTCTCTCGGGCTTTGCCAAGAGTTTGGAAAGTTTGTAGCGGTTATCCGGCCGGCTTTTGTCCCGCGGGTGGCACGTGTTACAGAGAACAGGAGTGCCTGGGCGGGCGGTGGCAACACCACTGCTTCCTGGGACCTTCTCCCAGACTGCACGAGGCAGGTGGCTTCTGAAGTAGTGACCCAGTGACAGTGCCGGTTCAGCCAGCCGAAGCGACGACCTTTGCTGTCATCCAATACTGCCGTGAATGCATTCTTGTTTCCCCGGGCTCCCCTGCTCATCGCCTTGTACACCCCCCCTCCTCTGAAAACTATGAGGATGAGGTGGCTGCAGCAGGATAGGGTCCCCTGAAGTTAGCTGGCCATGTACGCGAATGGCAAGTGTCGAGTTAGGAAAGAATAAAGAGAGGATGACATAGTGCCCCAGGCAGCCTGCGCTGTGGGAGTCTGGAAGCTATCGGGGGAACGGGAAGAGCCCTGGACGCAGAGTGCAGGGAACTGAGCTGGTCGGGGCCGCTTCCCAGCCTGGCGCTGAGCCCTGCAGTCTGCGGATGGTTAAGGGTTAAGTCTGATCACGTGTGGACTCTGTACGCTACAGGGTGCTGGTCCCCTAAAGCAAGGGACACGCTAGGAGGTGAGATCTTGAGTCGACATAGTTCTTTTTCCCGCAGAACTACTGACAAACGAATCCTGTTCTCTGCCCAGCCCTTGTGCGTAAGGTGGGGTGTCCGTCCTTACGGTCCCCCATCCTGACATTAAGCTCATTTGCACTCAAGAGAGCCGAGGCAAAGAGGCACTTTAGGTGATTTGCATGAAATCCCATTCATGGATAGAACTCAAACGTCCTCGTTTTGTTTTTAGGGGTGGGAAGCAAAGGGAAAAGCAGGTGTGGTCAGCTTTCATTTGCTGAGAGAGGTTCTAGGAACTGGCTATTTAATTGAGTATCCAAGGGACAGTGTGACAGCTCCTCATCCCTGGGCGGATGTCCCCAGCCCCAAACAGGTGCGTCTCCCACAAAGACAGACTTCAGGTAGCAGTTCCCCCAAAATAAACGCACCCATGAGAGGCTGGTGTCCCTTTGAGCCCCCGCACCATCTTCCGCCTTCACCGGCCGGAGGGACAACGTGGCGAGGCCTGCGTAGCTAAGGCGTCCTTTAGTCCCAAGGCTGAGAAAATGCCGTGGTCGGTTTTCCAGCCGATTTAGATGTCTCTAGAATGCGTCCGGGCAGCAGGAATCCCCAGCGTGGAGCCTGGGCCGCCCTCATCATTTCATTGTCACCTGGAATAGTCTGTTCGCTCGCCCTGTGGGTTCCCAGTAAAGTTTGCTGAGACGCACAGGTGGGCCCCGTCTGCTTACGCTTTGCTTTACTGTTCCGCGGAATTTGTGTTTTTTTTTTCACATCGAAGGCAGGACTCTCCATCACCCAAAGGGGGATGGCTCGCCGAAGGCTCAGATGACAGCTGGCATTTTTCTTTTTAGCAATAAAGTATTTTTTAGTTAAGCTATGTACATCTTTTTTACACATAATGCTATTGCACGCACAGACACGGCGTAGTATAAACGTGACGTTTATATGTGCCAGGAAACCGAACGGTTCATGTGACCCATTTTATCGTGACAGTCGCCTTAGTGCGCAGTCTGGAACGAAAACCCACCCTGTCCCCGAGATAAACCTGTGATAACAACACCCCAAACATAGGCGACGCTTCCTACGTGACTACCGTGACTACCGCTGTAGACCAACGGCAGCGTTAACCACCGGGTCATCCCCGCGTCTTTTGAGGGGGTCGCTATTCTCCCCATTTTCAGATGGGACACGCCCAGAGAGGTGAAGTCACTCGCCCTGGGGGACACAGAGAGGGGACCCAGGCGGTCTGGCCCCGTAGTCCGTGCTCGGCGGTCTGTGCTGCTGCCTCTGTGTGGCGGGCCCGGGGCCAGCCATCGGGGAAGGGGCCGAGCCAGAGAAACGCACAGGCAGGACCCCCTCTGAAAGCTGGGGGCGGCGCAGGGCTTATCGGGGAGCAGCCGGCAGCGGGGAGCTGGACGCGGAGGTCAGCGGCTTAACAAGTTATACCCGCAGTTCTTGCCTTTGCCTTCTCAATTCTTTGTCCCCCCTCTCCGTGTCCCTTGATATGTCACCCCCAATAATGTGGCCCCGCACCCCTTTTGAGGATCTCAAGGCACGTAGTGAAGAAGGGGCTTCTCGCCTTAACGCCCACTGCGGGGAGCTGGGTGGGCGCCAGCGCGGGACGCCCCCCAGGTGTGCCCCCTCCGCCCCTGAGCCGCCAACTTCCGGTCCGTGGTTACCCTGGAAACCAGCGCCCCTCCACCGACACCCCGCGTCGCTGAGACGCCTGAATAACGCGGAAGGTGCCAAGATAACTCGTAAAGGGAAATGTGCGAAAGAAAACCAGTTTTAGACCAAAGGCTAATATTGTGGGGAGTCGGGCGTGTGCGCGTGTTATTCCCTCCACCCAATGAAAAGTTCCCGGGATCGAATGTGACACGTGACACGTGAAAAAGGTGAGATGCCAAAGGGAAGATTAAAAAAAATAAATAAAAAAATAAAAACGCCCTGCCGGAAGCTTGCTTTCAAACCTGAGATGTCTTTTTATAAAATGTATACATAGGCATACAATAAATCACACGTATTAAAAATGTACCACTTGGTCAGTTTTGACGCTTAGACGCCCTTGAAACAACCGCCACGATCAAGATAATAAATATGCTTATCACCTCAAAACATAACACCCTCCCCATCCCCCAGCCCCTGCTCCTGAGTGATGGATCACTGGTCTGCTTGTTGTTTCCATAGTTCGCATTTCTTAGCCTTTTCTATAAACGTCATCATGAGCGTGTGTGTGGTTTTCTGGTGACTTTCACTGGGATGCATCTGTGCTGTCGAGTAAATCGGTTTATGGCCGAATGGTGTGTTTAAAATGTCAGTTTCTCATTGCTTACCGCTAAGACGGAGATATGGTTATTTTTGTGTATTCATTGTGTGTCCTGTCATTCTGCTCAACCCGACTATTTTGTAGATTCCATCAGAATCTACAACTTAGCATCCAAAACACAGAAACAAAAACGAAACAAAATAACCAAAACCCAAACGATCCGCTTCAACAATGGGCCCAGGACCGGAACAGACACTTCTCCGGAGACATGGGCAACCAACGGATATGTGGAAGAATGCTCCGTGTCACTCGTCGCTGCAGAGAGTCCAACCGCAGTGAGACATCACCTCCCACCGGTCAGAAAGGCCTGCATGGATGAGTGCGCGGGCCACCAGGGACGGCGAGGACCCGGAGAGGAGCGAGCCCCGTGCGGGCTGGTGGTGCAGCCGCGGCGGGGAACAGGGTGGAGGGAGGGCCCCCCGAAACTTAAAGGCGGGCCCGCCACGTGACCCGGCCACCCCACTTCCCGGTGTTTATCCAAAGAAGGCCTTGAAAACGCGAATTCAAAAAGGTACGTGCACCCCTATGCTCGCAGAGGGAGCGGAGGTGGGGGGCCCCCCGTGCCTGCCCCTGGCTGCTGAGGAGACGCCGCGCGAGGCTGACGGTGGCCGTGCGGGTCCCTGGGCAGGCGCGCGGGGCGCGGGGTGTGGGAAGGGAGGGTGGAGGGAGGCCCGTCCTGTAGAAGAGGCGCCATTACCAGGCTTGGGGGGTTCAGAGCTGGGACCCCCACACGACGCGCGGCCGTGTGTCCGTCTACCTTTCTTCTGCAAAATGACGGACAAGCTTGCCCCCCGCCCCCCTCAGCGAGGATTATTAGAGAGACCGGGCAGGGGAAGGCCAGGCTCGGGACACGGACAGTTGTCACAGCCGACGCTTGGACAGCATGCTGTATCTAGAAGCGTTTTTATTTTTATTTTTCCAAGAAACACAGTAAATGTGTTTTCTCTCTCTCCTGACGTCCTTGCTCGCATTTTCTCTTCCCTGGCCGACTTTACCGATAGGGCACGGCATAGGACACCCGCGGGCCGCGGACACCCCAGGCCCCGGGCGCCCACGCATCCCGTCCGGCCGCCCGGAGGCCAGGGGACTGCGCAGGCGCCGAACCCGCGGATACGGAGGGCCGAGCGCAGTCGATTTTGGGGGAGGCAAAAGTTACGGGCGGGTTCGACTGTGCGGGGCGGCAGCTCTGCCTCCTGCACGCACGCGGGGCGATCCAGGGCGGAGGCTGCGGTCCCTGGTGTGCTGCGGGCCACGCCTCCACCCCCACCCGAAATGCCACTGTCACGGCCCGTCCCCCGGCACCCATCCACGGCCAAAGCCGGGGGCCGGGGGCAAGACGGGCATCTGGGCGAAACCGGACGCGTGAGGGGCTGCAGCGGGGCCTCGGGGCGCCAGGGGCCCCCCGGCCGGCTCCGGCACGGCCCCCGCGGGAAACCTGGACGCGAGGAAGGCTAACCTTCCTGTCCTCCCCTCAGGAACGTGAATAACAGCGAGGTGGCCGCGGTCTGCGGCTGGCAGTGGCCTCAGCTGACCAGGGAGCCCAGATGCCTGGGCGCGCAGACCAGGTGTGCGCGCGTGCATGAGGCCCCGTCCTGGATTAGCGCGGGCCCCCCGGAGACACGGGGGAGCAGCGGGTCCGTGCACTCCGCCACCCCCCAGCGGCGGAGTGTGGGCGCCCAGGGGACCAGGGACCCGTGGGTGGGCCGGGAGCAGAGGGGCCTGGGGCCCCGCTCCGTGGTGATGCCCAGTCCCGGGTTGTGGCCTCTGTCCTCAGCGCACAGCCCGCCTGGGTGGGTGGAGGGGGGCAGCGTGAGAGGGCTGGGTTCGCCCCGGTCCCCACTCCAATCCGGTCCCCACAGTCTTGCTGTCCCTAGCCACCCAGAATAGCTTGTTTTCTGGCTGGCGAATGAATTCTCTGGCTTCCTCTCTCAGCCTCTGGCAGTGGCCTGTGGTGACGTGTGGTTTGGGTGTCATGTCACTCGGAGGCAACACCGCTGGCCCAGAGACCACAACGCATCTGTCACTCTGCCCGCTGGCCTTGCCACCCCCCGCCCCCAGAAATGCCAGGCTCACTCAGCTGCTTGCTCAGCTTCCCCCGGGGGTGCCCGGCGGGCAGAGCCCCGCAAAGCTCAAGGCCAAAGCGATGAAAACTATCGATCAGCTACACTATCGACACTTAGCTCTCTGCCAAGTGACCGAGGAGGGTCTTATAAGAGCAATTTCCTTTTTTCTTTCTAACACAAACGAGGTACAGGGCACGAGGCGGAGGAAGTCCTCGCCTCTCTCTGGGCCTGTACGATTTGGGGGCTGAACTTGACCTCGGAGGTCCTTCTGGCGCCTGACAGTCTAAGACTGACGAAGCCTGGAAACCTGAGCCCCCTAAAACTCTCGAAGGGGGTGCTTTCGTCCCTTGTCTGCTGCAGTGGGGTCCAGGGTGGGGGCGACCCAACCAGGCCGAGTCGCCTTAGCGCCCACCGCTCTGAGCAGCTGCTCCGCGCTCTCCGGAGGGGAGGCTGACGGCCACAGGCGACCCGAGGGTGCCCGTCCTAGCCGGACCGGACAGGGACCGACGACCGGCCGTGTGGTCACTCTACACCTGCTGACCCTTGGCGAATGCCCCACGACCTGCGGGGGGCCGGCAGGGGAGGGTTTCATAAACGCTTCGGCCCCGCAACCCGCCTGCCCACTTCGGGGGAGTCCGAGCGCCCAGCACCGTCCACTGCGAGCGGCCCCCGCACCGGCCTCGCCCAGGGCTCGGAGCGCGTCTCCCTGCAGATGCCGGCTCCGGCCACCAGAGGGCACGCCTGCAACGCGGACGGCGCACGCCGCCGGGGCGCTGGCGGAGTCTGGGTCCCGTCGCGTGGGACGACCTGGGCTTGTCCCAGCGTCCTCCGCTTGCGTGACTCTCAGCCAGGGACACGTCTTCCCCCCGCCCCTTCCCCCGTCCGAAGGGAGAGGTGGGGGAGGGGCTCATGCTTGCTGGAGGCCGGGGACGTACCAGCATCTGGGGACGCACGGGACCCTCCCCATGACGCAGGGGCCCGCAGGCCGGGGTCGGGCCGCTGGTGGGTAACACGCAGAGCCAGCACCTGGGCAGGTGTGTCCCCTGAGGCTGAGCTTCCGGTCTCCGGGCTCACCCACCGCAAAGCATCGTGCATCGCCGGCACTGGGGGGTCGCGGTGACCCTGGACCACCGCGGAGGCGGCGCCAGGCGCAGGTCGCCCACGATGTGGGGGCGTCCCTGGTCTCTGTGGACGGGCCCAGCACCTTGTCCCACCGCTGACAATGCCGGGTCTTTGGGGCTGGGCCTGTGGCTCTGGGGGCAGGTGAGGAATTTCCTTCACAGCCCCACGGCCCCTGGGAGACACTGAGTCCCCCCTGCGAGTCCCCGGGGAGGGAGGGGCCTGACAAGGTGCACAGGGAGCTGTCCTGCTGGCCTGTGTCCTGCTCGGACACACAAGGGCCGTGTCCCTTCTCTTCCCCACTTCCTGTCCGGCAAGGCCTGGCCCTGCCGTACTCTGGGTCTGTCCTTCCCAGTCCCCTGTGACGGTGACACACCTGTCACCAAGAAGGACTGAGAGGCGGCAGAAAGTGACGTAGGTGCCCGGAGACCCGGAGAGGGGCGTGCCCTTGCCGCTCGGAGGAGGGACAGGGACAGGGACAAATGTGGACAAAGGGCCCCTCTGTGTCCCCCTGGTCCCCACTGCCCCAGAGAAAGGAAGTGGAACAAGCTGTGCCCCAGGGGAGGGGGACGGGAGGGGGACGGGGGGAGACGGGAGGGGGACGGGGGGACGGGAGGGGGACGGGGGGGACGGGAGGGGGACGGGAGGGGGACGGGGGGGCAACCGGCCTGGGCCCCCGGGCTGCCTCGGCCTCCCCACCCCCAGCCACCAAGCGCCTCACCGCTCCCCGGTCATGCTCAGCACCCAGGGCGGGAGGGACCTGCCCCCCCCCCCGAGGGGCACGGCAGGGCCCTGGGGTCTGCTCGGTGGCTCCGTCCTCAAGGCTGGCATCCCACGAGCCAAGTGGCTTCTCCCGCGGGACACGATGGCAGCAGGAGGGAGGAGACGGGCCGCCATCTTCACTGCACCAGGCCCCACCCAGCGGGGCCCTTGGGTGCTGTTCCGAACGTCCGCCGGGAGGCGCTTTGCTGCCCTCTGCCCAGGGGACGGCCCAGCCCCCCGCCCACCTGCTGGGTCTTGGGGAGCGGAGATGGGAGGACGGTGGGTGCTTGGGGGAGTGTGTGGGGGGGTGGGACCTCAGCCTGGGTGCGGACGGGCACCAGAGGGGAGAGGGGTCGCCCTGAGTCTCAGAACAGGGCACCGGCTGACGCCCCAGCCTGGACGGGGACGGCCCCTCGTCCGGGCGGCTGAGGGCTTCAGCTGGCGGGGCTCCATCCCCCTCCGCCTCGAGCGGCCGCGGGTCAGGGCGTCTCCTTGGCGAGCTCTGCGCCTGGCCGGCGCTTTGGCGGTGGCGGGGGCGCCCTGCCTCAGTTTCCCCACGCGTGCTGCTTCCCCACGGCGCCCCCGCCCCCTCCCCGAGGCCCAACTCCGTCCCTTCCATCCGCCCGAACTTAGACCTGCTGCCACGCACGGACGGCGTGGCGGCCGGGTGGACCGGGCGAGCAGTGCGTTCGGGGACGGTCCGAGGGCCACGCTGCGTCACGCTTCTCCAGGGTGGGGGCTCAGGGCTCCCCCCAGCTTCAAGTCCGTGAGGCTCTGAGGAGAAGCTGGCACCGGGGTCCAGGAGCCCCTTTGCCCTCATGGGGGGGCGCCTTTCCCTCCAGCCCCTCGGGCCTCAGGGACAAGAGTCTGTCACCAGCCCCGTGTCCCAGCCCAGCCAGCGGGGCAAGGTCGGGAAAAGGGTGGGATCCTGGGGGGCACAGGGATCCTGGGGGGCCGGGCCCATCAGAGCGGGGAAGGGGTAGGGTGTGCAGAGCTAACCTGGGCAGCTCTTCCGGGGGTCCCCCCATAGGGGACCAGGGGCGGGGGCAAAGCCCAGTCCTAGAGAGGGAGAGAGGGTCACGTGAGAGCCCCCGACCCCCCTTTCTCCTCCCATTTCCCATTTCTTGTTCCTCTCAGAGAAGCTCTCTCTGTAGTCACCCCACTTTCCGCCCCCGCCACCCCCGAGCGCCAGCCCCGCAGCTGCCGCCTCTCGCCCCGGCCTCGGGCCTCCCTCCCGCCCAGCAGCAGCTTCCCCTTCTGGCCCCGGTGCCCGAGCCGGGTGGAGCTGAGGGGCTGGCACAGCCTTCGAGAACCCCCACCCGGCGGTGGGCAGCGGCTGCCGCCCGTCTTCTGGTGACCCAAGCCCGCCTGGCGTCCCCCGGGGCGCGGCAGGTGTGCGTCCCTGCAGCGGGCAGGCAGGTGCAGCCCCAGAGGGCGCCCCGGGCTCTCCCACAGCCGGGAAGGGCGGGCGGGGGCAGAAGAACCGAGCCTTTCAGGCTCCGGGCCCGACCTGTCCCAGCAGCTCCCCGGCCGCCCCGCCCACGGCCGCCTGCACCCACAGGGCGGGGACCAGGCACCCTGCTCTCCCAGCCGTGGGACTTCCAGGCCCCCAGCTGCACCGGGCGGGGCTGAGGCCCAAGGGCCGTATTCCAGGAGAAGGGGGGGCGCCTGCAGAAGAGCCTCGGGGGGGTCCCGGGCCCCTGTGACCCTGTGATCCTTCCCGAAGTCTGATCTTGTCACTGCCCGGCTCACAGCCCTGCGAGCCTGGCCTCTGCCCGCGGCTCCGCCTCCTCCCCCAGGGTGGCCCTCAGGGTGGCCCCCAGAGTGGCCGTCCGCTGCCACACCGGCCTCCGGCCTCTCCTCCCTGTCACACGCACCGTCCCCTCTCCTCCCTCCTGTTGAGCTAAGCTGCCTGCCACCTGCTTCCATTCTGAATCTCGGGTCCGCTGTCACCGTGTCAAGAAAATCTCCCCGGACGCGCTCTGCACCCCGAACTTCCCCGTAACAGCGCAGTTGTCACTACACCTCCGCGTGCCGGCTGTTACCGGAGTGTCCACGAACTCCCTCCTGCCAGCACGCCTGTGAGGGCGGTCTGGCTCAGGCCCCGGGGCGAGGCCCAACCTGAGTCACGAGCTCATTAAAGTCTGCAGAAAGAACCGAGTGAGCTAACCTGGGAGCAGCGCCCTTACCTGCCCCACCTCGCCTCACCTGGGCCTCCTCCTGCACCCCAGCCCGCTGTGGTCCCCGCCCACCTGTGTCCCTCAGCCCAGGGCCTCCCAGAGCCCGTCCTGCCTCCCTTTCAACCCCAGTCATCTCTGTGGGAGGAGGGGCTCAGCCCGCCTCCCCCTCCTGGGCTCCGCCAGACCCCCCGGGGTGAAGTCTGACCCCCCACGGCGTGGCTTCCCAGGTTCCCCGGTGACCGGACACCTGCCACCCTCGCCCTGTCCCCACCCCCGTCACACAGCTCACTCGATCCTGGCAGGCCACCCCAAGTTCTTTGGAGTTGCACCCTCACTCACAGCTGTTGCTCTGCAGACGGCCTCCTCGCCCGGGCGCCTCTCTCCCCGGCTGCCGAGCTCAGGTGCGCTCAGGTGCGGCCTCAGGTGCGGCCTCCCCAGGGGGCCCCGTCCTTCCCTGCACTCATGTGGGGCCTCAGCTTCCCCGAACCTCAGCGCGGGCCGCCGGCCTCTGCTCCCCACTAGCCTCTGAGCATCTCGAGGGCCACCTGCCACCTCTGAAGCCCACACCTGGAGCACAGCTGGTGCCCAGGAAATGCTTGCTGGATGAATGAGTGACGCGTCACGCTTTGCCGTGGTCAGCTGGCACGTGGGCCTGTCCACCACGTCCCCTCCCGGGAGGTGTCCACGGCCCGTGATGTCCGTCTCCCCTCTCGGTTTCCGCGCTGACGTCTGAAGAGCACGGTCGCGTTTCGCTGGTCCGGCGACAGGGTGGCCTCGTCGCCAATAATTCTTTCACTTCAGCTGGGCAAGGCCCGTGGCGTCAGGCGGATGGGGCAGCGTGGACAGATGTCTCCGTGCGTTCAGGGCAGGACAACACATCAGGGACCCTTTGGCGTGGGTCCTGCGAGGCTCGTCACAGGCTCCCCCTGCCGTCCCCACGCCAAGCACTCCCCAGGGACTCTGCTGTGCTCCTTCGCATCCTCAGAGGCCCCTGGTGGCCCTGGGGGGCTCGCTGTCCGGCCGGGGGCCACAGCATGGCCCAGGGCAGGAGCTGGCAGTGGGGAGAGGCCAGCCTGGGGGAGGGGCTTCCCAACTTTCACAACCAGCGGGGTGAGGAGCTGGTGTGAAATCAACGAAATACTCTCAAATCAGCCCTGCTCGGTGCCGGACGCTGGCCTGAGACCCCCCCACACCCCCATCCCTCCCTGTGGTCCACCACGGGGCTGGTGCCTAGCGCACAGGGAGCGTTTGGGGTGCCACGGGAGGTTCAGGGCTCCACTCCGCCCTCAGGAAACTCAGGGACCAGGACGTGGGGAGAAGCACCCGGGAGCTGTTGGGTCCCAAGGCAGAGGGGGTGCCGGCGGCCTGCGGGGCAGGGGCCTCCCTCGAGCCCACCTCGGTCTGCATGCCCGCGGGCACCAGAGCTGGCGAGACAGGGCAGGGGCCCCCCGCAGCACCCGGGGGGCTGGCGGTGCCTGCACCCCCCATAGAGGACAGTCGACCACGACGAGCTTGTGGAGTTGAACTTGTAGGTGAACCTGCTGCCCTTGGTCTTGGGCAGGACCCTCTGCCTGCAGCAATCTCCGGGCAGGCCAGAGGGTGAGGGCGCAGGGCCGGCCGGGTGGGCGGGCAGCGCCTGCGGCCGCGGGCCCAGCCGGGTTCCCCCGCCCAGGCCGGCAAGGCTGACCACCCACCGGCTGCTCCTGCGACAGGCACGGGCCTCTGGCCGCACCCGAGTGCGGGTCCCAGGGCTTAGCAGCGGGAGCCAGAGGTGCCCGGGGGAAGCCACAGCCCGTCCCTTTGACCTCTGCCTGCCCTGGCCCCCCTCCCCCGAGGGCCCGGCTCAGCTTGTCGTAGTTCATCTGCGGCTTGCCCTTCCTGCGGCCCCAGAGGCGAGCCACCTCGTCCGGGTCCTTATTGACGGACGCCCCGTACTGGAACTCCTCCCTCTGCAGCAGCTCGGGGACGAAGTGCCACAGCTGGACCTGCCGGGAGCCGGGGACCACTGGGCTCCGCAGGCCCCATCCAGGTGCCCACTGCCGCGCAGCCAGGGTCCAGGCCATCCTCTGAGGGAGGCAGAGGAGGGAAGGGCCCTGAGCCAGCCCCGGCCCGGGCCTGCAGCCGGAGGTCGCGCCCAGGGCGCACTGCACCTTGTCAGAGGCCGGTGACCATGAACCTGGCCTCCCGCTTGCCCCTGGCGTGGTCGGGCTGGACGCCGCCGTCACACGAGTCTTCACAATAACCCTTCGGGGGTGGGGGGGTGTGTTATCATCTGTTTTGCAAGCTGAGGAGATTGAGGCCCAGCAGACGGGGAGGCTTACACAAGCTCTCTGGGCGAGAGGGTGGCGGAGCCGGTGAGAGCAGGTCTGTCCGAGGCTGCTCTGGGGTGTCATCAGCCCGGCGGGACAGCCAGGGCGCCCGTGGGAGCAGAGGGCGAGGCGGGCGCGAGGCTCTGGGCCCTGGAGGAGCCGCTGCTTCGAGGCCTAAGAAGTGGGCTCTTTGCCAGAAAAACGACCAGCGGTGGGAGGCCGGGGAAACCAGAGGCATTGAGTCAGGCGTGAAGCGAGAACCGACGCGATGAGGAAGACAGGGCCCCCCCATACACCCCGGAAAGGAAACACGGTCCAGCGTCCGGGTTCCAGATCCATGAAGCTCGGCGGAAGTGGCTGAGCCGGACCCCGAGCTCCGCACAGTCTGATGGGCTGGACGCAGCCGCGTCCGGTCTGGGACCGCCCGGCCGGGCCCGTGGGAACCGGCGCTGTTTCTAAATACGAGGGCGGCGGGGGGAGACCCGAGTCCGCGGGCCGGAGGGACGCAGAGGGACAGAGTAGGGGGGTGGCCCGGGGCGGTGGGTGGGGGATGGCGGGTCAGCCACCAGCCCAGGGGCCCTCGCGAGGCTGCGTGGGTGGTGGTGGTGGCGGGGGTTGGGGGGCGTTTTATACAAGACGCTGCCCCCCACCGCCGCCGCGGCCTCCCCTGGATCTGGGCGGGCCCCAGCCCCTCAGGGCGGTCAGCTCAGAGGGGAGGGCGGAGGGCTGGGGCCTGCGGCGGGCGGGGCCAAGCCGCCCCCCCCCCCGCCGCGCCCCGGAGCTTCGGGGAGGGGCGGGGAGGGGTCCCCCCTTCATCGGGACCCCAGGGCACCCAGCCCCGCTCCGCCGCAGCACCCGCACCCAGAGCCGGTGCCGGGGGCGGAGAGGACCCCACCTGCCCCCCGCGGTTCCCACCTGGGGAGGCCCCGCCCCCCGCCCCCAGCGCGGGGGCAGCAGCCCCGCTTCGCCCTCCGCCTCCTTCCTGCGCCCGCCCAGCGCCCTCCCCGGCTCCGCCAGTCCCGGGTCGGGGCTCGGATCCGGCCCCCCATCACCCCGCCGGCCGCTCGGGGCAGCAGCCCCGATGTCCGCCGTGCGATCCCTGGGGGCCGCGGCTTTAGGGGGTTCGCGTACCTCGCTGGAGTAGACATCCACACCCAGACACCCCGCGCCACACCCCCAGAGCACCCCGAAGGGGCAGCTGAAAGCACGGGGACCCCGCCCCTCCAGAGACCCGGGGGCAGGGGCGTGGGAAATGGGGTCTCCCTCCCTCGGCCCTTTCACTGTCCAGCGTCGCTCCCCCTCCCCTCTGGGCCCCCCACTTTCTGTTCTCCGGTTGGCGGTCCCCCCTCCGTCTCCGTTTCCACTGGTGGCTCCTTTCCGTCTGTGCTCCGTGTGTCCGCACACCGTGTGGCCTGTCGTCCCTGTCCCTGCCCTTTCTGTTTCCTTGTCTCTCTGTCTTTCTTTAGCGCCCCCTCCATGCTTCAGAGGGGGACACTGACCCCGCCCCGCCCTCCCGGGCAGGCTCTGACGCCCCCCCCCCCCCCCCCCC